>DF358285.1:41855-103446 GCA_000787875.1 Solanum virginianum
AAGATATTGTGTTCCCCATCCCTTAACTCAGTATTACCAGATAACTGAATTCTTTTTTAGTGTGTAGCATGCACAATGGTAAGTTAAGTTCACCAAACCCTTTGGTCTAGGAGAGAGGCAAATTTCACTGTGTTATTTGGTCCTTCCCCGCAGTATGACATTACTAAACACTTACCTTTTGTCCCAGTACAACCTTCCCTTGGCCCGATTCGGTTGATTAGATGAGAAACATCGATCAAATCCTATTTATTACTACGTTGCTCCAGTCAATAACACTAAGCGGGTTCTAATGTTGGCCACCATTAGAAATTCTTCAAACGAAGAGAATTAATTAATATATGAATGCACATTTTTTAAGATTTACAAATTATCCATTTTTAACTTGTTAGTTTTTTATGGTTCCCACAACCCTAGTTGTGGATTTAGTAACTCATGATTAGTGTAAATGCAAGACTCGTTAATTTTAATAATATAATAGAGCACTTACACAATTAAATTAAGCACAAGAAAATTCAAAGCTTCAATGCGAATTAGATAATTTTAATTAGAAGATGAAATCAAAGTGTACAAGTATTTCTCAAACTCTCTAATGTTCCTTTCTTCATTCTCCCCTCTCTCTGTCTCTCTCTCTATCTAAGAAAAATAACATAAAAACCAATTTATAGTATTTAAAATATAAATTCAAAATAAAATAGGACAACTGGGTTGGCAGGCTTTACGAGGTGCTCTACAGGCAGTATAGTGATTTACAACTCGTAATCGAGCCTTCGTAATCTATTGCTTCAATTCTAGACTTGTCTTCTACAATACCCCTTTACGGCCCATACAAGGTTCTACAACCCATAGGGGGTTTCATCTGATGAAATTTCAGAAAGTCCTTCTTCTCTGATCCTCAAGGTACGAGACTAGGTCAACGACTCATAAAGTCCTCTACGGCTCGTCTGCATATACAAAGACCAAACTTCAGAAATCCACCCTTCATTGGAATTGCACACAAAACCACCTTCACAACTCATACAACAATCTACGGACTGTAAAGGGTCTCATGGATCTTCAAATTCAGTAACTTCTGCATATTTTGTCCAAAAACAATGCCAACCCCCAAATCCTGATTAAGAACACACAAAATTCCAAGTTTTAAGTATCAAAATGTTGTATTTTGATAGCATATCAAAACCCGCAACTTAAAATAGTAGTTTGTCCTTAAGTGACAGACCTTAATTTAATGGCATATATCTCATCAAATTTAAGCACAGATACCCACACCACTTTTCAAAACACAATCAGATAGCTATCCAACAAACCAATACAGATCAATGCATGTGATAATGCAACTATGACAAACGAGGTAACCATCAATAATCCACAATCACTGAATAAGTCTAATATTGACAATGTAATGCAAGTTCTCTCACAGAAAAAAGTCTCATGTCTCACTCACAATGATGTTTTCATGTATAATCTTGGGACTATGCAAAATTACTCACTCTCACAAAAGACATTCATGTATCATGCCCAATACCATATGCTTACCCCTATACTCATAACCAAGACCTTTAACTACTTGGAATAGGATCACTTTAGGACTATACAGGCTTCTAACGTAGGCTTAGGGGCTTTGGTGGGATGTTTTGGGAAAGTAGTGACTAAAGGCCTCCTTGACGATACATTTTTCTTCACTTTTGTGCTACCAACACTGTTAATTTTATTCCACTCTCCCTTTCTCCTATTTCAAGCTTTTCTAGGTGCTTTCTTTTTATTTTTTAGACTTTTTGCCTTGTATTTATACTTCATTTTTCTTTTTAACTCATAACTAAGGTATCACTCATTTTGCTTGCACCCAGTACACTTTTTTTCTCTTTTTCCATGTATCACTAACTTTCCCCCATATTTTGTGTTTCACCCTCACCTTAGGTTTTTGGCCCGAGTTGAGGTGCACATTATCCAACCTCGAAATGAGGGCCACTTTTCATAGCCACCCTCTACTTAGGTTTTTTGCCTCAGTCAAGGTACACAATGTTCAAGGAAAGACCAGGGCCAATTTCAGGATTTCACAACTAATAAGGCTAGGTCACATAGGTTTTTACAAAGAAAAGGTATATGTCAGGCTCAAACATTAGGATCAAGGAAAATTTTCCACTTTTAGTTGGTTATTTAGGCTAAGTGGACTATTATGAATAATGGCCTAAGATCTTTTCCTAACCAACTAACCTAAAGTCTATATCAAAGTAACATGACAAGTTCTGAATGGAAACATAGTACATGAATTTAGCAAATAAAGCTCATACTTACACGGAACTGATTACATTATCAACACAGATACCCATATCATGTTTTTCATCTCAATTTATCCTAACTTATCAGAACAAGACTGTCAACACACTTAAACATGCATGATTGCTATCTAGACTAACTAATAAAAAAATTGGTGGGTATCATTTTTCACAAATAAACACCAAAACACATATATGCCACAGATATTAGTACTATATCCTACAATACTACTTAAACATCCTAAACATGTCGATTTAATAGAAAGTAAATATCCATGGGAAAAAAGAACACATGCAAGAAAACCCCTAGGAGTAAAAATTTGGGTAGTTAAAGGCCAAGGCTACTCAGACTTCACTGAGACCTATAACAACCCACACCCCATCAAAAACGAGGTACATTGTCCTTAATGCACACAATAATATAAGATAAAGTACCAGGGTCAAAAGGAACATACCTAGGCACCTAAGCGCCAGTGTCTACCTTGGGTTGCCTCTCAAGCAGCGCCTAATGTATTGTCGCGGCACAACATAGATAGCTTGGGTACTCAGACTTCGCCAAGCTTTTGTGCTTCCTTATCAACTATTGCAGAAAGATCCGTGGGGCTCCCCTTACCACTAGTCATAACCATATTGCACCATTCAGAATCCTTTAGGTTTTACACAGTGTTGTTGGGCACTATGTCCTTCTGGAACTGACTGAGTTAAGTTGATATTTGTCCAAACTGAAAGTCAAGTCATTTGATCGAAATAGAATGAGATTTAATTTTCTGATTTATGTTGGCGATGTCGAACTTAATCCTCAACGACTCATAAAGTCCTCTACGGCTCAACTGACTGAGTTAAGTTGATATTTGTCCAAACTGAAAGTCAAGTCATTTGATCGAAATAGAATGAGATTTAATTTTCTGATTTATGTTGGCGATGTCGAACTTAATCCCCCTCAAGGTCCCATTCTCTGCATCAGCCTACCTCAATAATTGGCCAAGCATCTCCTCAATCCTGGAATTACTGGTACCAATATAACAGTTGTGGGGAGGCACATAAGGAACACTCTTGTAGCCATCTTTGCAATCCCCTTCTACACATCTTTCATTTCCCCTTTGTCTGATGTGGTAACTTTCTTAGATGCTTCTAGAACTAGCTAGCTCTCGAGTATGTTTCATGAGCATCTCTATAATGGTATTATTTTGAGCAAATATTTGCATGATCTCCTCATTTATCTTTGTTTCCTCTGGGCTTATGTCGACCATACTCGAGTATTTAGTAAGAAGTTTATTTCTTGGCCCCCACACGCGATTCAACTTGGTCGCCATATCTAGCTGCTTAGCAATTTGTGCGAATGATTAGTCTATGAATATGCGTCCTAAGATGATGTTGGCATATGCTTGGTTGTTTGCATCGAGGGCATGGTAAAAGATCTCTACCAAGGCCTTATTAATAATTTTATGATCTGGAATACTCCTCACCCACTTTGTTAATTGGTCCCATGTAGTATTGATCGAGTTACTTAGAAGTTCCTCAAAGTTATTGATTTGGTCTTTCAACTTGAGCTTCTTCAATCTCGAGAAGTGCCTTTCCAAAAAGTCCCTCTGCAACGCAACCCAACTAGTGATCGAACTCTTCAGGAGCTCAGATAGCCCTAGTGCTGCATTGCTTTTCAGAGATAATAGAAAGACATGAAGTCCCACAGTATCCATATACATATTCTATGTTCCCATTACACTCTTGCAGAAAAATATAATGTTGTGTAGATGGCTATGCGGATCCTCTGATGGTAGGCCCGCGAACAAGCCATAATTCTGCAGCATCTGAAGCTACCTACTCCAAACCACAAACTTTGTGTCAACAGATAATGGTGGTAAAACAATATTTCCAGTCACCTCTGTAGCCATAGAGTCCAGTCGATATTGATTCCACTAATAAGATTTAGCATTGAAGTCCTATAGCTATGGAGCAATGTCCTCAAGAGGAGGTGGTTTCTCATTGTTGGCATTCTCATTCTTATTCTGATTTAGAGTTGTATTTGCCATTTTTTGGCATTATCTTGAGCCATTCTTCTTAGTCTTCTCTAGATCTATGGGTCAAACAGAGTCAAGGGTATCCTCAACTTCATGTGTTGGGAATACACTACACTTATATCCTGAAAGAAAATAAAAACAACAAAAAATGTAAAATGAGGAAAATAAGGATTAATTCTCAAATTACTTCAATTAGACAAGTCTAGCTGTATTCTCTGGCAATGGTGCCAAAATCTTGATATTTCCCAAGCTACACCTTCATTTTTAAGCTAAAGTGGTCATTGTCAAGATATAGAAACTAACCAAGGTTAGGGTCAAACCTAAGAGAATATGGTAGACTTAGAAGAATTCATTTGCCATTTGAGTTTATTGACCAGCTTATCTCTCCGGGGGGGTTTAGAAAAATTAGTGAAAGTAATGCAAAGCTAAAACAAGAGTTTAACCAATATGAACAGAAACTAGGGTATTTTGTTTTCCATGATTCCTTAACTCAGTATTACCAGATAACCGAATTCTTTTCTAGTGTATAGCATGCATAACGATAAGTTAAGTTCACTAAACCCTTTGTCCCAAGCAAGAGGCAAATTTCACTATGTGATTTGGTTCATCCCTACAGTGTGACATTACTAACCCTTACCTTTTATCTCAGTACAACCTCCTCTTGGTCGAGTTCGGTTGATTAGATGAGAAATATCGATCGAATACTTTTAATTAATCTCTTTTCTTATTCATTACTACCTTGGTCCAGTCAATAACACTAGGCGAGTTCTAATGTTGGCCACCATTAGAAAGCATTCAAAATGAATAGAATTAATTAATACATGCATGCACACTTTTTTAGAATTATGAATTATCTAACCTTGTTAGTTCTTCATGGTTCCCACAACCCTAGTTATGGATTTAGCTACTCATGATCAGTTTAAATGCAAGACTCATGAATTTGAGTAACATAATAGATCACTTGCACAATTGAATTAAGCACAAGAAAAACCAAAGCTTAAAATGAGAATCACATAATTGTAATTAGAAGATGAAATCAAAGTTTATAAGTGTTTCTCAAACTCTCTAATGTTCCTTTCTTCGATCTACGCTCTCTCTCTCTAAGAAAAATAACCTTAAAACTAATTTATAGTATTTAAAATACAAATCCACAACAAAATAGGACAGCTGGGTCGGCAAGCTCTACGAGGTGCTCTATAGGTAGTATAGTGATTTATGGCTAGTAGTCGAGCTTTCATAATCTATTGCTTCAATTCTAGACTTGGCTTCTACAACACCCCTTTACAGCCTATAAAAAGTTCTACAGTCTGTAGGCGGTTTCATCTGATAAAATTTTAGAAAGTCCTCTTTCTCTGATCCTCAGGGTACGAGACTAGGTCTATGGCTCAAAAAGTCCTCTACGGCTCATATGCATGTTCATAGGACAAACTTCAGAAATCCATCCTTCATTGGAATTGCACAGAAATCTCTTTCATGGCCTGTATAATACTCTACGACCCGTAAAAAGTCTCGTGGATCTTCAAATTCAGCAACTTCTGCATATTTTGCCCACAAATAATATCAACCCTGAAATCCTACAAAATAAATACAAAAACACATCGAACCTACTAATATTGTGTTGAGAACACAAAAAATTTTATGTTTTAAGCATCAAAAATACTGTATTTTGACAGCACATCACACACACTCGTAGTTAATTCGAATTGATGTTGAAGTTTTATTGATAGATCCTCATGCTTCGAGGATGATCCTATCTCTTTCTAGCTTTTTTATGTTCTAGACTTCAAGATTTTTGTCCCGTATTTACATTTGAGGGTGAGCTAGGAACATGTCTTAGCTCTCACCTAATATATACTTAGAGGTATTGTCGGATACATGTATGGATGTAAGTCGCTACACTACTTTTGCAAGTGTTATGTTTCACCCCCTTAGTCTCATTTCCCTTAGTTTCTACTTTATGATTTTATTCTTTACTAATGAAATCTTGAATGAATGCTAAGAGGTTTCTTTGAGGTTCCTTCGGGACCCTCATTCATCGTGTCATACCTCAGGCCTAGATTGAGTAATGACAAAGTTTGTATCAAAGCGCGAGATTTGAAGTGTCCCAGGAAGTTCAATATACCATGTCAAATAGAGTCTTATTCATGATTGTAAAGCATGTCACATTTATGAATAGGAGGCTACGAGGTGTTTTTAGGAAAATTCCACTTCTTTCATGATTCATGTCGTGTCTTAGAGTTTTCCTAAGACTTTCTTATCTAACTAATTGTTGTTTGCGCTTTTCATATGATGCCTCCAAGGAGAGTACCCCTGCCAAGAGAGGTCTATGCCGATGAGGACCAAGCTCCTATGGCCCTATGGAAGAGCAAGTGACCCATGAAGAATTTTTGGCTACTTTTACTATGTTAGCTCAAGTTGTGGCCAACCAAGGTGTTGCTCCTCCACTTCAAGTGCCTACTCTGGGTACTAGAATTCAGGACTTCATGAGGATGACCCCACCTGAGTTTTATGGTTTCAAGGTGGATGAAGATCCACAAGTGTTTATTGATGAGACCTATAGGATTTTTGCTACAATGGGTGTCGCGACCTAGACTTAGGGCCTAGCCATGACATAGCGAATATGACACCCAAAGGCATCATATTCAAGCCTCATGTTAATATCATAAGAATACATACGGTAAAACAAGTATAATATAAAGGAATACTCAAGCAAAATAGGTCAATATAGAAATCATAGTTTCCCTTAAGGGAAATTACATTAATTATAATGTCCAAAATATACCTCTACATTATAAGATCTTAGTAGGGACTAGAACATAGCCTACTTGCTGACCCTCAAGATACACATCAAAGAAAAGTCAATAGGAAAACATCAAAAGGGGCTTGTTCCCAAAGCATGGGAACTCACCAACAAGTCTTCAAATGCTCAACTCTAAACCTAGCCATGAAATGAAAGTGTAGTCTATCATCCATCCCTATATGGTAAGATCATGTAGGAAAAGAAGTATGTGTTAGTATGAGGAATGTACTAAGTATGTAGGTATTTCATGCATCAAGGAAAATTGCATCATAATATTATTATGCATAATCATAGTCAATAGAGTAAGGGCACAATATGAGTGAGCATGCACGTTTTAAAAACCATGAATAGAAGAATCCTTAAAACCTTTCATATCTTAGCATATATATGTGGTAATAAGACCATAACCAACATTAAGATCATGTGGACTATTAAATAGAATCCTGATGTTCTCTCTACACTGAGCGAAAGAGAAGTCTACTTTGCCATCGTAGACTCGACCCCACCCTTTAGAATTATCCCTAGCATGAGGAGCGTCACATGAATGTAAAAGATCCCACCCATTAGGCTTGACCCTAGCACAGAGAGTATCGTATGAACTTAATCCTAAATGGATCCAATAGCTAGCCTTATAGGCACATAATCATCAACATACGATGGCACATGGTTATGATACTTGAGGATTTTTTTAAGGACCTTTGGGGAAATTCCCCCTCACATAAGCTCATTTGGTACTAAGTTATACCCCACAGAATACACATTCATGCACATACATAGCTTTCAACATAATTCATACTTTATCCTAATCATACTTTCATAGCTTGTAATATAGTCATCATAACTTCATGAAGACATCTTATACTATAAGTGCCCGGACTTTGTATGACCTTAATGTAGCTTAGAAATTTGGTTCTGGAAAGTTTTGAACAAAGGTGACGCTTTAGGGAAGCCTCCATAGTCCGTGCCAAAATATACGGACCTTGTAGTGGTGCCTTGAAGTGGCACTTGGTCTTATAGGGAGTGTTGGCTTTAATGTGGAGTTTAAGACCAAGGCATACATATATAGACCCCATATGATTTGTGCGGTGGACCGTATGGGTAGCCTTGCCTTAAAAATCCAAATTTTGGCCAAGGCAGTTCACACATAGACCCTCTCATGGACCATATAGTCCTTTACGGTCTGTGAGGCCTTCCGTATGGACGTTAGACTGAAAATTTTCTAAGTTGCATCACCATCTTGGAACTTCATCAACAATAATTTTTCTAAGTGAAGATTCATGGGAGTCCACACGGTGCGCGTGATCTCTCACGGACTGTGACATCGTCCATATGGGTGCCAAAGTCAAATTTCTTCTAAGTATGGAATTATCGTGTTGGACCTTCGTCAGTGAAAGTTTTTCTAAGTGTCAGATTATAGGAGAAGTATATAGACCGTAAACCCTCTCACGGGTCGTATACCCCTCCATACAGACCCTGGCAACATTTTTTCTACTCGTTTTATTAATGGCACTTTCATAATTATAGTTTCTCCTAAGGGTCTTTGTGACTTTCTATACTACCTAAAAATATTAAAATGACCTATACTTTATTTTCCTTATTCAAATTCACTCTTACACTTAGAATTATTTCAACTCACTCTTAAGAACTCCTCTCAAAGATTCTAGTGGAGAATTAGCTTGGGACTCATGGAAGGACTTCAATCTTCATCAAATTCTTCTTACTTCTTTCTTATGAACTTAGGTATGTGGGATTGATTCTAGGTCCCTTTCAACCAAGAAGACCCAAACTCTTTTACACTTGATTTATGAAATTTAAGCTTACTTTTGTTATGGGTTTGGAAGATTATTGTACATTAAATTCAATTAAAGTATGGCTATGCTTTATTGAAGAATTTAAGTTGATTTAAGCCCTAATATGTTGAATTATACGATTATTAGGAATATTTGAATATGCATTATCCCTTTAAAGTTTGATTTAAGCATGAATAATCTAAATTGTGGTTTGAATGTGGGTTTTACTTATAGATTTACTTAAATTTCATATTGTATTGTTGATTTTAGAATGAATCTATATTGCCTATGCTAATCTCACATTATTTATGGCATATGCATTCATGATCATTAGAATTTTACGAAAATTAGGAAGTGGGTTAAGCCCAATTATGTTTATGTATATGATTTTGATAAGTTATGGTTACGACAAGAATGTGATCACATAAATATATATATATGATATTGGCTCTTTGAGCATATTAGGTGCTTACATCTCATTGTAAATTGTGAATGGGCTATTCCTATGCATGAAAAGAATTATATGAATTACGATTTGGCTTTTGAGCCCAAGTATGAATGATTATGAATATGTTTGGATTTTAAGTCTAAGTATGCAGTGAAATGATTTAAAATGACCTGCATCTCTTTTGAAAGCATATATATATATATATATATATATATATATGTATTCTTGTGGGATAATGAATTGGCATTGATCAGATTGGAGTTGTTAGGGCTATCCCAAAGAGTCCTCTTCCTTTCTCTTGAACTATATGCTAGCATAGATATATGTATACGAAAACCTGCACCAAAATGAGAGACCCCTAAGCTGCGGTTACAACATTGGTATGATATGATATGGATTGAAAATCCTATTCAAAATGGGAGACCCGTAAGGAAGGTTACTTCTCCAAAATAAGAGGCCCATGAGGAGAAGTATGGTTTACTTTTGGCAAGTATACCACCTTTTTTTTGGTGTGGGAATAACATCGAGATTTCAAGTAATAGCTCTCTTGGTCTTATATGTCGGTTGAGGACTCATCCCCTCTTTCTATAAATATTAAGCATTTCATACATCATGGATTTCATGTCATATTGTTATATACTTTTCTTTGGATATATACTTCTTTCTATACTATGTGCCCTTGTCATCTAACATTGAATCCAGGATTGGTAAGTCATGTGCATTGCATGCCTACATACTTAGTACATTCACACGTACTAATGCATACTTCTTGCCTATATGATCTAACCATGTAGGGACTGGAGATTTCCTTCATCCATCGTATGATGGCTAGATTAGATCTTGAGATACTTGTTATGATGAGTCCTATTGTCATGACCCAACCCCATAGCCGTGACTAGTGCCCGGATTGGGCACCTAAACACGATCACAAAGCTGAGTTACAAACAATGGCTTATATCGTCACAAATATCAAACCCTGCACCTAACAGAAGCCGACAAGGCTATGTTTCAAATGTATAAATTTAACAAAGATTTTGGCAAAGTATCCTTTATTTTACGGACTGTTCAAATAACCCTGCACTCAGAAAATACTGACAAAGGCCACACAGAGGCAACAAACACAACATATATGCATATACGGGCCGACAAGGCCACCAAGGCGGGTGAGGCTGCCTAACAAATACATCATACGAGTCAAATCGAATGGTTTGTGCACAATCCACACACATATATCCACAGACCTCTACACAAACTAACAAAATAATAGGATGGGACAGGGCCCCGTCGTACCCTCGAATAAATATATACAAGGCAATAAGCGAGTGTATGTAACAAAGGTAGGCTCCGAAGTAGGGGAAGCACTCTAAACAGCAGAAGGGTATCCTAAGCTGGTGGGTCACCAAACTGTACATCAGTACCTGCAGACATGAAACGTAGCCCCCGAAGAAGGGGGGTCAATACAAAATACGTACTGAGTATGCAAAGCAGAATATACAGAGCATAAATCTAGGTAATAATTGAAACAGAAGTATGAAAGGCAAATACATATCCAAAAATATTAAAATGTTTACTTTCAAAATACAAACCATACATAGGGCACAGGAACTATGGTCGCCCACCCGTCAATGGCGCCATAACACAGCATAACACCAGAAAGTTACAAATCTCTAAATCTCCGTCGTATATCACAACACGGCATGACGCCAAACACAGCATAACACCCAATCATAGCATAATGCCAAACAAAAGTGGAACCGACCCTTGGGTGAGGCTCGGTGAACCGTAAACACAGCATAACACCAGAGTATATTATAGTGCGCACGACAACCAATCGGCCCCTGAACCGGTGAATGATATCATAGTAGACACGAGCGGAGTAGTGAGTAATCATATGCAAAAAATCATCATCATAAATACAAAAGATAAGTAAATTAGTCATATTTGAAATCAAAATAACAATTATTACATATTCTTTTTAACGTTACCGAAATACATAAAAGGGCATCGCTGGACCCACGGAAGGTGGAGACCCGAGCTGGCCCAGTCTATGAAAATATACTCATTCTAGATCATACAAACTCTTACGATAAATTTCAAAGCAATCCGAGCTTTTCTGTAAAAGTTATGGACAATTGTAGTTTTAAATCGTTAAAGAATAACTTCCTTCAAAAATAATCAAATTTCACATACCCTTTGCAACTTATGAATTCCAAAGACATAAGAATCAATGTTATGACATGTTAACACAAGAATACCAAGAGATAAATACGGATCATAAACATGCTCGGATTACGAGAATAGAGTTTTCTCGAGGCTCGTATCATGGCCTATTTTAATTAAGACATTCCGAAAAGGAAGGTTACTTTACATACCTTAAACGCTCTTTAATATAATTCAAATGCAAGCTAAATCCAACTTATGCTTCGAACTACCCAAAGTCTACAAACAAGTCATAAAATGTCAAACAATTAGCTAAAGACTTTTCTTTGGACATTAAATCCTAACTTTGCCCTTAATCCTACAACAATTTGGGCAGCATTTTCCCATAAAATAGGCCACCCCGAGAATTCAACTCAGCCCAATCAGTCAACAACAATAACAACAACAACCTAGCAACACCAATAATCAATTCGAAAGGCAATATCACAATAATAGCTCTTTTTCATCACTTAATAATATTCATAAGGCTAGCACACCAACATACACATATGGATGATTTTCAATCATTCCTTCACTCTACAATGATCATAATATACTAAATAGGCATCAATTCATAGTTCCAACACAACACAACATACACATACCCATACGGCCTAATACCCTCACACACAACTCACTTCCAATATTCCATATTTCATGATTTTCCTCCATTTTAACATACTATAACATGCTTACAACCTTTATAACACATAAAACAAATTCAAATCTTACCTTTTCTCTTCAACTCCACAAATGAGCTAGGGTTTCCAAAAGTGAGAAAATAGAGGGCTAGTCACTCCAACAACACTTTCACGCTACTTAGAGACCTCAATATAGGGGGTTTGCATCAATAAATAATTTTTGGAAAAGCTAGAAATGATTTCCCAATTTCTCTTGTGCTTGGCCGAAAGTTTCATGAAGGTTTTCCCAACTTATTGTGTTGTTCCAATTAAATATTAACACAAACTTGGATGGGCCCCACCTAATTAATTCATAATTGTCAACTTCCAAAAATTTCACTTTTGGTCCCAAACTTTTCCTAATTGTTCCAATGAAGGACATACGGGTTCTAACACCTATCTTCCAAGGACAAGCCTCCATTCCTCTACCTATGATATTTTGTTTATGTTATTTACTTTGAGGGTGAGCCTGAGACATGTCTTGGCCCCCATCCTATCTTATGACTAGAGGCATTGTTTGATATTTTGTAGACTCTTTTACATTTTAATGCTAAGTGTTGTATTTGGAGATTATGTTTATAGTTGTGGCTATCTATTAGATATTGTTTTATGAATTGATTATGAGCAATATGATATGTTTCTATGTTATGATGTGAAAGATCCTAAGTCCTGTTTAGCCCCCATAGAGTGAGTCATACTTACTAGCCTCTTAGTCTATATGTGTTATATGTTATGTAAATCCATGTTAATCCTTATTCTTATGGCATCCCCATAGCATGAGTCCTATGTTCTCACCCTTAAAACAATGTGTTTAATATTTCGTATACACCTCTAAACCAATGATGTGTGAATGGGTGTTATGTGGCTTATTTGGGTACTCCTAGGTTCCCTTTTGCAATGTCACTCCTAGACCCTAGGTCTGGGTCGTCACAAGTTTGGTATCTATGCACTAGGTTCATAAATGATCCTCGGAGTCCAACATACCATGTCGAGCAGAGTCCTATTTATGGGTGTGAAGTGCACCATGCCTATGAGTAGGAGGCTATGATGGCATTCTAGGAGTTGTTTCACTTCTTCATGTCTTATGTCGTGCTTTGGACCGTATATTATGGTTTTCTTATCCTGATAGTATCCTTGCTACATTATAGACTATGACTCCATGAAGAGCTCTCCTACCAGGAATAGCCCCGGCTTATGAGGACCAAGTTCCTCAAGGGCCTATGGAAGAGCTTATCTCTAATGGTGAATTTCGTATGGCCTTTGCTATGCTTGCATAAGTGGTGACTTCTCTTACTAGGCAGGCTAATCATCCTCCTCATGAATCTACTCCAGCTTCTAGGGTAAGAGATTTCACCCAGATGAATCTACCGGAGTTCTATGGGTCAAAGGTTGATGAGGATGCTCAAGAGTTTATTGATGAGCTCACTAAGATGCTGACTATTATGGGAGTCACTTGTGGCTGACCCCGTGCAAGAATGCATAAGTTTAGTTCTGGGATCTCTTACTTAGTTGTGAAAGAATGTCGTACAGCTATGCTTGTTCAGGATATGGACATCTCTAGGCTCATGGTATATGCTTAATAGGTTGAAGGAGAAATGCTTAAGGAAAAGAGGGTGTATGATTCTAAAAGGACCTGTTATAATGGTGGGTTCTCCAACTCCAAAGGTGGTGGTTATGGACGCTTCCAACAAGGACAAGGTTCTAATACTCGGGTTGCTAATGCTAGGGTGCATCATCCTAAGGAACGGGGATGGAGATTGGTCAATCCCTCTCCCCTGTGCTACTTATAGGAAGAATTACTCGAGTACTTGCTGGAGGAATTTGGGTGCATGCTATAGGTGTAGTGATAAGAACCACAAGATTTCTTATTTTCCTAAGGTTGCTTAAAAGGGCCAGGGTCAAGTGGCTCAAGGTGCTCAAGGCCAACAAAGAGCTCCACAAGGTGATGTCCTAAGAAACAATATGTTATATGCTTTACATACTTGTCAGGAAGTTGACGAGACTCCGAATGTTGTGACTGGTATGTTAAAAGTCTTTGATTTTGATGCTTATACTTTTCTTGATCCAAGTGCGAATTTATCTTTTGTCACCCCTCTGTTGGCTGTCAAGTTTGGTTTGGATCCTAAAATCTTGACAGCACCTTTTTCAATCTATACTCCCATAGGTGAATCTATTGTTGTGCATAGAGTTTATCAGGGTTGCCCTATTTCTATTTTGCATAAAGTCTTCCTGTGTGATCTTATAGAACTTGAGATGCTTGATTTTGATATTATTCTCGAGATGGATTGGTTGCATTCTTTATATGCCTCTATAGATAGTAGGACCCAGAACCAAAATGAGCCTGTTCTTGAATGGAAGAGTAATGATTCTGCTGTCAAGGATCGGTTTATTTTCTACCTTAAGGCCCGAAAGATGATTTCCAAGGTACGTATTTATCATATTGTAAGGGTTAAGGATGTAGAATTTGAGTCACCTACTCTAGAGTCGGTTCAAGTGGTGAATGTGTTTCCCGAAGATTTGCCCGGTATTCCTCCCAAAAGAGAAGTAGACATTGGCATAAATCTTCTCTTGGATACTCATCCTATCCCTATTCCTCCATATCGTATGGCACTGGCTGAGTTGAAAGAGTTGAAGGATCAGTCTTGGCCCCCATCCTACTTTAGGACTCTATTCCTCCATATCGTATGGCACTGGCTGAGTTGAAAGAGTTGAAGGATCAGCTGAAAGACTTATTAGAGAAAGGCTTTATTAGGCCAAGTATATCTCAATGGGGTACTCTGGTATTATTTGTAAGAAAGGCAGATGGATCTCTTCAGATGTGCATTGATTATAGGCAATTGAATAAAGTAATCATCAAGAATAAGTATTCGTTGCCTAGGATCACTGACTTGTTTTATCAACTTCAGGGGGCTATGAAGTCACCCAAGTTACAACTCCTTTTTAGAGGACAAAGCGACACAAAAGATATCCATGCATAATGTCCAATACCATAGGCTTGCCACTATATTCATGACTTAGAGGACAAAGCGATCGTTGTAAAGATATATAACCTAACCAAGGTTAAGGTCGAACCCACAGAGAATACGTAGACTCAAGAGAATTCACCAAATTGCAATCCAAATAATTAACCAACATAACTCCACAAAAGGGGGGGAGGTTTGCAATAATCAATGAGAAAATAAAACTAACTATCACAAGAGAGAAGTCAATAATGGAGAGAAAGGTATTGTGTTTCCCATGATTCCCTAACTCAGTATCACCAGATAACCTAATTGTTTTCTAGTGTACAGCATGCAGGATAGTAATTTATGTTCAACAAGTCCTTTGGTCAAAGTGAGAGGTAAATTTCACTATGTGACTTGCCCATCCCCATAGTACGCATTACTAAACATTGCTTATTAGTCCCAGTACAACCTCCCTTAGGCCCAGTTTGGTTGATTAGACAAGAACACATTAATCGAATCCTATTATTTAATCTCTTTACATATTCATTACTACCTTGGTCCAGTCAATAATACTAAGCTGGTTCTAATATTGGCCACCACTAGAAAACATGCAAAGCAAAGAGAATTAATTAATACATGCATATACACCTTCCAGGAATTATGAATTATCTGATTTTACCTTGTTAGTTCTTCATAGTTTCCACAACTCTAGTTGTGGATTTAGCTACTCATGCTATCTGTAGATGCAGGAATTATGAATTGAGAAGACATAATTGAATAGTTACACAATATAATTAAGAACAAGCAATCTAACTTCAATGAAAACCACCAGCTTATAAGTGTTCTCAAAGACTCTTCAATATGATCTTACAATTTTCTCTCTCAAAATATTGAGTTCTCTGAGTACTAGGCGAAAACTCTCGAAAAATAACCTAAAAACCTATTTATAATAATTAAAATTCAAGTTCTAAACAAAATGGGAGAACTGGTCGGCATGCCATATGAAAGGTACTTTACGACCCCTATTGTTTTCTACGGCTCGTAATTGGGGTCTCGTATTCGGCTGTTGAAATTTTGGACTTCAACGCTATGACACACCTCTATGAATTGTAGAGTGATTTTTGAACCATAAAGGGGGTTTCTTCTTATGACATTCCTGCAAGTCCAAGTCTCTGATCCTAAAGGAATGAATCCTCTTCTACAACTTTTAAACTCATCTATGACTCATCTGCATGTTCGTATAATAAACTTCAGAAAACAGCCCCTCACAGGAAATCTTCATGAAACCTCCCTATGGTTCAGGGTTCAGGGTTCAGGCCCGTAGAATGATCTACGACCCGTACAGGGTCTCGTATAACAACAAAAACCAGCAACTTCTGCAATTTTTCCAAAAATCATGGCCAACTTGTAATCATGCAAATATAAACAACAAAACACATAAAATCAACAAACATCGCATTGAGAACACACAAAATTCCAAGTATTAAGCATCAAAAGTGTTGTATTTTGGTAGCACATCAACACCTTCAACTTAAAATTATTACTTATCCTCAAGTGACGGACTCAATCTAACTAGACAATATAGTAACACATAGACCTCAACCCAATGGTATACATCACGTAAATCTCAGACTCAGATACCCACACCAACATTTTAAAATGGGATCAAATAGCTATCTAGCGAACCAATGCAAACTGGTGCATGTGATAACACAACTATGACAAGCAAGGAATTATCACTAGTCCACAATAACTGAACAAGTCCAGTGCTAACAATACGATGCAAGTTCCCTCACAAAAAAAGATCCCATATTTGACGCTCAATGATGTTTTCATATTTAACCTTGGGACTATGCAAAATTAGTAACTCTCACAAAAGATATCCATGCATAATGTCCAATACCATAGGCTTGCCACTATATTCATGACTTAGACCTTCAACCAATTGGACTAGGAGCACTTTAGGACTTTTTAGTCTTGTAATGTAGGCTCAGGGGGCTTTGGTATGACATTATGGGAAAATAAGGACTAAAGGCCCTCCTTGACACTGTGTTTTTTTGCACTTTCGCCCTAAAAAATCTGTTATTCTCTCCTTATTTCTCTTTTTTTTCTATTTCAAGCTTTTCAGGGTGCTTTCTTGTCATTTTTCAGCCTTTTGCCTTGTTTCTACACTTCATTTTGCTTTTTAGCTTACAACTAAGGCATCACTTATTTCTCTTTCACCCAATACATGATTCTTCCATTTTCTCTGTATCATTAACTCACCCCCTTATTTCTTTTGTTTCACCCTTACACCAGCCACCCTCAACTTAGGCTTTTAGCCTGTGTTGAGGTGCACAATATTCATCCTTCGAATTAGTGCCACTTTTGGTGGCCAACCTCAACTTAGGTTTTTTTGCCTCAATAAAGGTGCACAATGTTCAAGGAAGGACCAAGGTCAATTTTAAGCTTTTACAACTAACAAGGCTGGGTTAATCAGGTGTTTTCAAAGAATAGGAACATGTTAGGCTCAAACATTAGGAACAAGGGATTATCTCAGTTTTGGTTGGTCATTTTAGGCTAACTGGACTATTTAAGAACAATGGCCTAAGATTCTTTCCTAATTCAATTAATCTACAATCTAACTTAGAGTAACAGGACAAGTTCTAAATTAGCACAAAATACACGAATCTAGCAAATTATGCTCGCACTCACATGGTACTACATACATTATCAACAAAAGATTCTCAGATCATCTTTTTTATCTAAATATACCCTTACTTATTAGAACAGACATTGTCACACAGCTAAACATGCTTGGTTGCTATTAACTACTAATCAAAATTTTTGATAGGTATCATTTTTCAAAGAAAACACAAAAACTTGTTATATGCCACAAGTATTAGTACTATATGCTACAAATATTATCTAAACATCCTAACCATGCCAGTTCAACATAAAGTAAATATCCATGGGGGGAAAAAACACAGTCAAGAAAATCCTGAGATTAGAAAATTAAAATAGCAAGCTACTCAGACTTCATTGAGGCCCATAACTACCACATCCTATTGAAAAATATGTGCATTATCCCGAATGCACAAAATCAAAACAAAATAACATATAAGGGGTCAAAAAGCATACTTGGGCACCTAAGCGCCAATCTCCATCTTGGGTTGACTCTCAAGCAGTGCCTGATTTATTATCGTGGCACGACATAGATGGCTTGAGTACTCAGACTTTCTCAATAACCTATTCCTCGATGGTCTTTATCTCTTCCATATTTCCAAGGTATGGCTTGACTCTTTGGCCATTTACTATGAAAGTTCCTCCATTTTATTTCTCTAACCCAATGGCCTCATGATCAAAGACGCGTGCGACCCGAAAGGGTCTCAAACACCTGGATTTGAGTTTCCCAGGGAACAACTTCAGTCTTGAATTGTAAAGCAGCACCAAGTCCCTTGGTGTGAATTGTTGGTTCTCTATGTGACGATCATGTTGCAGCTTCATTCTTTATTTGTACAATATTGTGCTCTTATGTGCCTTCAACCGGAACTTATCAAGCTCATTAAGTTAGCTCAGCCTAGAGTTTGCTACATCATTACAATCAACATTCAACTTCTTCAGTGCCCACATTGTTTTATGCTCTAGCTCTACTGGCAGGTGACACATCTTCCCAAAAACAAGTTGGTAGGGAGACATGCCTATAGGGGTCTTGAATGTTGTTTGGTATGCCCATAATACGTCATCCAGCTTTAGCAACCAATCTGTCCAATTTGCATTCACATTCTTAGATAGGATTTATTTAATTTCCCTATTGGATATCTCCACTTGTCCGCTTGTCTAAGAATGATAAGGCATCACCACTTGATGTTTCACTCCATACTTTTCAAGAAGAGCTTTAAAAAGTCTATTTCAAAAGTGATAACCTCCATCATTGATGATTGCCCAAAGGGTGCCAAATCTTGAGAAGATGTTCTTTTTCAAAAATGTTGTGACACTTTTGCCCTTATTGTTGGGTAGAGCCACGGCCTCAACTCACTTTGATACGTAATCCATAGCAATTAGGATGTACTTGTTTACTTGTGAGCTAACAAATGGTCCTATGAAGTCTATCCCCCATATATCAAATAACTCAATCACCATAATGTGGTTTAGAGGGAGCGCATGTTTGTAGGAAACACCACCCTCTCTTTGGCATCTATCACAAGCTTTTGCATAGTCGTGGCGTCTTGGTGGATAGTGGGTCAGTAATACCCATACTGTACGATCTTATGAGCAGTTCAAATTCCACTATGATGCCCACCTGCCAATGACAAGTGGCATGCCTTAAGTATGTTCATCATCTCAACCTTCGGAATACAGCAATGAATAATCCCATCAGCACAAGCACGGAACAAGTATGGATCATCCCAAAATAACTTCCTCACATTAGGCATAAACTTCAGACACTGATGTGTGTTCATGTCAGGCGGCATAATGCCACTTACCAAATAGTTTGCATAGTCTGCAAACTATGGTGTCAAATTATGGGATGCAATTAACACTCTCTCATCTAGAAAAGAATCATCGATCTTCAATTTGTCATTAAACTTTATCATTGCCCCATCTTCCAATCTGGAGAGGTGATCTGCAACTAGATTCTCTATCCTTTTTCTATCAATGATGTCAAAGTTAAACTCTTGTAAGAAAAGCACCCATCTTATCAATATTGGCTTTGTATCCTTCTTAGCAATCAAGTATCTCAATGCTGAGTGGTTTGTATGCACCACCACTTTGGCCCCTAATGGATATGACCCGAAACTTTTCAAATGCAAAGACCACTGTGAGTGACTCTTGCTCGGTGATGGTGTAATTCTTCTGGGCTGTGTTTAGGGCTTTGTTGGCATAGTATATGAAATATAATATCTTCTCCTGGCGATGTCCTAATACTACACCTCGCTTAACCTCACATGCATTACACATAATTTCAAAGGGCTTGGACCAATTTAGAGCTACAATAATTGGCGCTAAGCTCAACCACTTCTTCAACTCTTCAAAGGCTTTGAGACACGCATCATCAAACATGAACTTAGAATCTTTCTCCAATAATTTACACAGTGGGTGTGCAATTTTAGAGAAATCTTTTATGAACCTCCGATAGGATCCTGCATACCTCAAAAAACTCCTCACACCTTTTATTGAGATAGGTGGTAGGAGCTTCTCAATCACCTCAACTTTAGCTCTGTCGACTCTATTCCTTTGCTAGATATCTTGTGCCCCAACATAATGCCCTCTTTCACCATGAAGTGATATTTTTTCCAATTTAGTATCAGGTGACTCTCCTCACATCTTTGAAAAATTATATGTAGGTGTTTCAACCAATCCTCAAATGAGTCTCCAACCACACTAAAGTTATCCATGAAGACTTTTCAACAGTTTCTTCCACCAAGTCTGAGAAGATAGACATCATACATCTCTGGAATATTGTTGGGGCATTACATAACTCGAATGGCATCCTCTTAAATGCAAAGGTGCCAAAGGGGAATGTAGATGTCATCTTTTCTTGATCCTCTGGAGCAATGGTGATCTGATTGTAGCCTGAATACCTATCAAGAAAGTAGTACCAACCATTTTTAGCTAATTGATCCAATATCTAATCCATGAATAGCATAGGGAAATGATCTTTTTCTGTCAACGTATTGAGTGTCCTATAATCTATGTATACACTTCATCTTATGACTTGTCGCATCAAGATCTACTTACTGTTGCCATTTGGTACCACTGTGATACCTCCTTTCTTTAGAATGCACTTCACCGGACTCACCCATTCACTATCAGCGATCGAGTAGATTAATTCTCCATCTAACTATTTGATGATCTCTTTATGCATAATTTCTTGCACAGGGGTTTGAGGCGCCTTTAGTGCTTAATGCTCAGCTTGTAGTCCTTGACCAGTTGGATTTTGTGTGTACATACCCCGGGAGAGATACTAATGATATCAGCAATCATCCATCCAATGACATTTCTGAATTGTTTAAGTACCATTACAAGGTTGCTCACTTGCTCCTCATTCAAGTCTCCGAAGCAACTATGACTGGTAAAGTGTTGTTGGCTCCCAGAAATGCATACCTTAGATGCATTAGAAGGGCCTTCAATTCTAGCACTAGTGGGTCTTCTATAGAGAGCTTTGTGGGTGGTGACTCCCGATTCTGCAAATCTATAGCTTAGTTTGGAGCCTAGGACCATATGACACCCCTAAAGCATTCATTATCTTCTCATAGTATGGGATACTATCACTGTCGAAGTTCATCAGCACTGCCTCTTAGGTGTCAACACCCAATCTTACTTCAAGTGGTATCTCTGGTTCAGTATCATCTACAGGGATAACCAAAACCACTCTCACATCACTTTATTTCCTTGCTTGCTGACAAATGTTGGACACGACTATATCTTTCCTAAATCTGAACTTAAGTTGGCCCTTCTCTATATCCTACAAGGTATGTCCCATGGCTAATAAAGGCCTTACCAAGATGATAGGGACTTTAAAATCGACTTTGCAATCAAGGATCACAAAGTTTACACGAAATACAAACTTTTTCACTTTGACCAGCATATTAGATAATATCCCTATAGACTTTTTTACTGTGCGATCCACCATCAACAACCGCATACTAGTTAGGGTAGAGGCTCCCAATCCAAGCTTCCTATAGATCGTAAGTGGCATCTAATTAATGCTGGCACCTAGATCACATAGTGCCCTTGCAAACTCCACATCTCCAATGGTGCAGGGTATGGTAAAAGTACCTAGATCTTCTCATTTCTGAACCAAGAACCTTGTAGTAATAGTACTACAACATTAAAGCTCTTGGGAGAGCTTCTGACTCACAGTATGATTTTTGGTGACCAAGTCCTTTATGTACTTAACATACCCTAGCATCTTCTCCAATACCTCAATGAGATGGATCTTGATGGAGAGTTGCTTCAAATGGAGAGAAAGTTCTTGAATTTGCTCCTTCTTCCTACCTATTTTTGATTCTTTGAGAGAAGGGAGGAAGTGGCCTAGGAATGGAGTTCAACCTTGGTAGCGCGTCAGCTGCTTCACTCATGCCATCTTTGCCATAATCATCTCCTTCATCTGCATCCTTGGTTGCAACCATCTTCTCTTGAACATCTTCTGCATTAACTGGATGTGAGGATCAATGGTGCTCTTGCCACCCCGAGTAATAACCGCCATACACTATGCTTTATTTTTAGGATTTTGTATTGTGTTACTAGGAAGTGTACCCCTCTGACGCTGATTAAGCTGAGTCGACACTTGACCTAACTATTGCTCTATTTATTTGATAGCCACAAAGTGTGACTCTATTTTATGATTAATACTTGAAATCTCCGATTTCATGCCCCTTAGAGTCTCATCCTATGTCTCAGCCTTCTTCAATAGGCGATCAAATATCTCCTCAATTCTGGAACTACTTTTACCTGTTTCATAGTTGTACGATAGCATATAAGGACTGTTTCTGAAGCTTTCTCTTCACCCTAATCTGCATATGAACCCCTGTTCCTATCATCGGACAACCCCAAAAAGTGCCCCAAAATATACCTCGAAAGTGCCTGGAATCATAATTTTTATATATAGCTAAAAATCCATTTCTTATTTCAAAAATATAATTTCATATACTTTTTAATGGGCAAAATTGAGTGGGGAATGGGTCTAACCTAAATTTTAGAGCAACCGTATCAAAATTCAAAAATCGCAAAAATGGAATTTAGGAGAGTCAACTTTAAAGGGGCATATCTCTTACCACACAAAGAACTGGGTGGCCCACAACCTACCAAATTAAAGGACTTTGAAAAATCTTTCCAACGTACTTGGTTTCACCACATTTGGAGTTTGGATGAATAATTTATACCTATTTTCGTAGAACTCATTTGTGTAGAAATACAAATTCCAGTGAGTAATCCGCGTCGCGGATTATTTTGGTCCTATTTTTTTTTTTACTTCGGTCCAAGACTATCAAGGCTTGGGCCTAAGGGTTCCCATTCTTGAAAATACCTATACTTAGCCTTATTTCACCCTCATATCATCCTAAATATTCCCCAATACTCGTCCAAACACTTAGACTAATATTTCTCTCAACATTCAAGTTCCAAAACCCTTATTCAGATCTAAGGAATTCCTTAAGCTTCAAGTCTCCATTAAAGTCTTCTTCAAGAGCTTCTCCAAAGCTAAGGTATGTGGGTTTCAACCATTAGGTCTTTTCACCCATGGTGCCCAAGCTTCCTTTTTACTTAAATTGCATGATTTAAAATTGATTTACTTATCAGTCTTGATTATTATAAATTTCTCTGCACAGTGAATTGGGGTTTCAAGAAAGTATAATTGTTTTAGCATGTTTTGAGCTATAAATCTTGGGTCTATTATAAAATTTGTTGAGGGATTTCGATGTACATTGTTTGAGGGTGTTGCAAGGTATTGATTGATGGTTTTACAATGGATTTTCTTACATGGTTTCACTCTTGAATTGCATGGTTTTACACTAGTACTACACACCCATCAAGTGTTTGATAAAATGTCCAGTTATGATTTTTTGAGAAATAGGAGGTCCAATCCATATCTTATGAGTTGAAAGACTTTATGATGATTTTAAGATGCATCTACTCATGAAAATGTTGATGATGTTCTAAAGTCGGGTTTGAGCCCTTTCTTAAAGATTTCACCTCTTGTGAGCCCCTTAATGTTGATGTTAATACAAGGGTAAGGTTGATGATGATCTATTCTTATGATTGAAGTTGGGCTCACCATTTGAGGTCAATAATGTGATGAGCTACTCTTTCCATGTCCTTTATGTTGTTGCAAGTTATTAAAGCTATGATTATCTTATATATTACGTGGGATTAGCATTAGCACCGAGTGGACTAGAGGCAAGTCCCCAAGTCCCAAAACTATGTGCCACCATAGGATGATGTTATACCCTTGCTATACTAGTGGATCTATCTGCTAAACTATTTTTTGAAATCCTTTCCAAAATTGGGTCATATTCTCGTAAGAAGGGTCGCCTCACACGAAATTGGGCCGTGTTCCCGTAAATTAAAGTGGGGTCTTAAATCCTTTCTAAAAATAGGTCGGGTTCCTGTAAGAAAGGTTACTTTATACGAAATAGGTCATGTTCCCGTAAGTTTGAAGTATGGTTTACCTTGGCAAGTAGACCACCTCTTTACCGATGAAGGGTAATCATCGGAATTTCAAGTTGTAGCTTGCTTGGTCTTACTCTATGTCAGTTGAGGTCTCTTCCTACAGCTATGTATTATTATCTACATGAGTTGAATGAATTATAAGCATATTTTACTTATGTATTGATCACACATTCCATGTTGTTATATTATGTCTATTGCCTATAATTATGCATTTTGACTATGATGTCTATTTCTTGTTACATTGCATCCTACATACTTAGTACATTCAAATGTACTAACGCATACTCTATGCCTATATGATGTTATCATGTACGAACCAGAGCTCCATTTGGCCATCTTCCTCCTCCACGTGGCTAGTGGTATCCATTCAAGCTAGTTGGTGAGTCCTCCATTCTGGGGACATTGGTTTCATTCCTATGCTATGTATTAAAGATAATATCTTTCCTTTTTTTGTATACTTTGACTATAAGGGTGAGCTAGACTGCTTGTCTTGGCCCCCACTAAGTTCTATGTTAGAGGTGTTATTGGACAAGATATGTATTATGCTTGAACTTGGACTCACTTATGATATTCAAGCTATTTAAATATAAGTCTCTCTCTCCTTAGTCCTAATTTCCCTTGTTTATGTTTCTTATGTTGATTTATCTTACTTATGCGACTAAGGATATGTGATGATATACCACGAGGCTTGTTTGGGTTTCCTTCGGGTTCCCCATTTATAGGTCATATCTAGGACCTAGGCTTGGGTAGTGACATTGTCCCTATATTCTCCATCTCTACTAAAGTTTCAACCTTGTTTTCCTTGACCTTGGTACCAATAGTCCTGATTGTACCCTTTGGCGTTAATATGGAAACCCCTAATCTGATCAACAACAAAATATGCGTCCTCATCATAATATGGATCCTCATACATGGGCACATGTGGAGGTTGATGAACCACCACATTCACTCTTTCTTGGCTCTGCTTCATCACCACCTCCATATCTATGTGAATCTGAGCAAGCAAATGCATGATCTCTTCAGTAATTCTAGCTTGCTCTGGACCTACACTAATAGCACATAAACTCATAATGGATGCTCTATCTCACTGTCCCCATGCACAATTTATCTTGACCACTTTTTCCACTCGCTCTGTAATTCTTGCATATGGTTGATCTAAAAACATGCCCCCCATAATAGTGTCAAAACAAGCCTGATTGTTCTCATCAAGGGCGCGGTAGAAGATCTCCACCAAGGCATCATCAACTATTTTATGGTTAGGGACGTTTCTCAGATATTTTGTGAACTGCTCCCAAGTAGTGCTTATCGAATCATTAGGAAGTTGTCGAAGTTGTTTATCTAGTCCTTTAACTTGAGCTTCTTTAATCTAGGGAAGTATCTCTCCAAAAATGCCTTCTGCAAGTCTGCCCGACTAGTGATCGAACTCTGGGGAGCTCAGATAGCCATAATGCAGCATTGGCCGTGAGAGACAATGGGAAGACACAAGGTCCTATAGCATCTATAGACAAATTTTGTGCTCCCATCATACTCTTACAAATAAATGCCACATTGTGTAGGTGGCTAAGAGGATCTTCCGATAGTAAGCCCATAAATAGCCTATGGTTTTATAGCATCTGAAGTAACCCACTCGAGACTATGAACTTTGTGTCTGTGGATAGTAGTGGTAATACAATAGCTCCAGTCACCTCTATAGCCATAGGACTCAACCTGTTCTGTACTGATTCCACTGGTAAGCATTGGAGTTGAAATCCTGAGGTAGTGGAGCAATGTCCTCCAAAGGAGCTAGGTTCTCATTCTCAGCATCCTTGCTATTATTCTGGTTCAGAGTTATATTAGTCACGTTGTTGGTGTTGTCTTGGGTCATTATTCTTAATGTTCTGTGGATCTCTGGATCAAACGGAGTTAAGGAATTGCCTTGACTTCAAGTGTTGGGCATACACTACACCTACACTCTGAAAAAGAACAAAAATAACAAATAAAATTAAAATAAGGGAACTAAGGATTAACACTTGAATTACTAATGAATTCACTAAGTCTGGCCGTATTCCCCGGCAATGGCGCTAACATCTTGATGTCGCCCAAGTTACACCTTCTTTTTAAAGGATAAAGCATTCATTGTCAAGATATATAATCTAACCAAGGTTAGGATCGAACCCACAGAGAATACGTAGACTCAAGAGAATTTACCAAATCGTAACTAAATAATTAACCAACTTAATTCCCCAAAGGGGGTTTGCAATAATCAATGAGAAAATAAAACTAACTATCACAAGAGAGAAGTCAGTAATGGAGAGAAACTAGGCTATTGTGTTTCCCATGATTTCCCAACTCAGTATCACCGGATAACCTAATTCTTTTCTAGTATGTAGCATGCAGGATGGTAATTTATATTCACCAAGCCCTTTGGTCAAAGGTAAGAGGTGAATTTCACTATGTGACTTATCTCATCTCCATAGTGTGCATTACTAACCATTACCTATTAGTCCTAGTATAACCTCCCCTTGGCCCAGTTTGGATGATTAGTTGAGAACATATCAATCGAATACTATTAGTTAATCTTTTTTCCTATTCAATACTATCTTGGTCCAGTCAGTAACACTAGGTGGGTTCTAATATTGACCACCACTAGAAAACATGCAAAGCGAAGAGAATTAATTAATACATGCATATACACCTTCCAAGAATTATGAATCATCAGGTTTTACCTTGTTAGTTCTTTATGGTTTCCACAACCCTAGTTGTAGATTTAGCTACTCATACTATGTGTAGATACAGGAATTATAAATTGAGAAGGCATAATTGAACACTTACACAATAAAATTAAGAACAAGCAATCCAACTTCAATGAAAATCATAAGCTTTAAGATTGAATTAAACCACAAGTGTTCTCAAAGACTCTCTAATATGATCTTACAATTTTCTCTCTCAAAATATTGAGTTTTCTGAGTTCTAGGTACAAGTATTCTTAAAGACTCTCCAATATGATCTTATAATTTCTCTCTCAAAATATTAAGCTCTTTGGGTACTAGGAGAAAAAATTCTGAAAAATAACGTAAAAACCTATTTATAATAATTAAAATTCAAGTACTAAATAAAATAGAAGAACTGGTTAGCATGCCGTATGAAAGGTACTTTACGACCCGTATTGACTCCTACAGCCCGTAATTGGGGTCTTGTACTCAGCTGCTGGAATTTTGGACTTCAACTCTATGATACCTCTGTATGACTCGTAAAGTGATTTATGACTCGTAAAGGGGATTTCGTTTGAGGCATTCCTGCAAGTCCAAGTCTCTAATCCTCAGAGCACGAATCCTTTTCTACGATTCGTAAACTCTTCTACGACTCATCTGGATGTTCATAGAATAAACTTCAAAAAATAGTCTCTCACTGAATTCCTCACGAAACCTCCATAAGACCCGTAGAATGATCTACGACCCCTAGAGGGTCTTTTATAACAGCAAAAACCAGCAACTTCTATAATTTTTCCCTAAAATCATGGCCAACCTATAATCCTGCAAATATAAACACAAAAATACATAAAACCAACTAATAACACATTGAGAACACATAGAATTCCAAGTATTAAGCATAAAAATGTTATATTTTGGAAGCATATTAGGCTACCCATTTCTCTAAGATTGACCTTCGTTTTGGTTATCATCAAGTGAAGGTTAGGGAGTGTGACATTCCCAAGATGGCTTTTCGAACTAGGAATGGGCATTTTAAATTTGTGATGATATCATTTGGGTTGACTAATACTTCAATAGTATTTATGGATCTGATGAATCAGGTGTTCAAGTCATTCCTTGATAGTTTTGTGGTTGTCTTCATTGATGATATCCTTATTTATTCCTGAAGTGAGCGAGAGCAAATAGATTATTCGAGATTGGTTCTTCAAACCTTAAGGGAGAAGAATTATATGCTAAGCTTAGCAAATGTGAATTTTTGTTGGGTGAAGTCACTTTTCTTGGTCATGTCATATTCGGTGATGGTACTAAAGTTGACTCGAAGAAGACTGAGGTCCTGAAGAATCAGCCTAGACCTTTGACTCCTTTGGATATTTGAAGTTTCCCTGGGTTTGCAGGTTATTATAGAAGGTTTGTTGAAGGTTTCTCATTTATTACATCTCCATTGACCAAGTTGACTTAAAAAAAGGGCAAGTTTGTATGGTAGAATGAATATGAGAAAAGTTTTCAGACTTTGAAAGATCGGCTTACATCGGCTCCTATTTTGACTCTACCAGATGGCTTAGATGGGTTTGTGGTGTATTGTGATACTTCTCATATTAGGTTGAGTTATGTGCTTATGTAAAATAATAAGGTGATAGCATATGCATCGAGGCAACTAAAAGTGCATGAGCGTAATTACCTGACTCATGATCTCAAGTTAGCGGTGGTTCATTTTTGCCATAAAGATATGGAGACACTATTTGTATGGGGTGCATGTTGATGTTTTCACCAACCACAAGAGTTAGCAGTATGTGTTCACTCAAAGGGATCTTGACTTGAGGCAAAAGAGGTGGTTGGAACTCCTTAAGGACTATGACATGAGTGTACAATATCATCCCGGCAAGGCAAATATTGTAGTTGATGTCTTAGTAGGCTATCTATGGGATGTGCAGCTTATGTTGATGAAGGGAAGATAGGGTTGGCAAAAGATGTTCACCTAATGATGGTGGTATTCATGTTTAGAGTAGGTCCGAATCTTCTATGGTTGTTGATGTTAAGGATAAGCAAGATCTAGATCCATTATTGATTGAGTTGAAGAAATTAGTTGCTAAAAAAGAGATAGAGGTCTTCTCTCAAGGGGGAGATGGTGTGCTTCGATATCAAGATTGGTTGTGTTCCATATGTTGATGATCTTAGGAGGGTGATCATAAGTGAGGCCCATAACTCTCATTATCTATTCACCCGAGATCTACAAAGATGTATCAGGAGTTAAGGGAAATTTGTATTTGAATACCCTAATTATCAACAAGTGAAAGGTAGAGGACCAAAGGCCTGGTTTGACTCAAGATATTGAAATTCCTACTTGGATGTGGGAAGATATAAACATGGATTTTATGGTTAGTTTGCTAATACCCGAAGGCAATTTGACTCAATTTGGATATTTGTTGACCAGATGAATAAGTTAACTCATTTCCTATTGGTCAAGACTACCTTTAGTGCCGAGGTTTATGCAAGGTTATACATCCAAGAGTTGGTAAGGTTGCATGGTGTGCCTAGGTCTATCATATTGGATCGTGGTACTTAATTTACTTCTCACTTTTGGAGGTCATTTCAAAGAGGACTTGGTGCTAAGGTGAAGTTGAGTACCACCTTTCATCCTCACACCAATGGATAAGCTGAGAGGACAATTCAAACCTTAGAGGACATATTGAGGGCTTGTGTGTTGGAATTAAAGGATAATTGGGATGACCACCTTCCACTTATTGAGTTTGCTTATAACAATAGCTTCCACGCTAGCATTGGTATGGCACTATTTGAGGCTTTATATGGTGGGAGATGTGGATCTTCGGTGGGGTGGTTTGAGTTGGGAGCGGTGGTTTTGATGGGCCCAGATTTGGTGTTGGAGGCTATAAAGAAGGTGAAGTTGATTAGGGAGAGGTCGAAGACGGCTTCAAGTCTCCAAAAGTCTTATTCAGATGTTCGGAGGAGGGATCTTGAGTTTCATGTTAGTGATTAGGTGTATGTGAAGGTCTAACCCCTGAAGGGTGTAATACATTTTGGTAAGAAGGGAAAGTTGAGTCCCTAGTATATAGCTTCTTATGAGATTGTTGAGTGAATTGGGAATGTGGCCTATTGGTTGGGTTTGCCTCCGAATTTGAGTTTTATTCACCCGATTTTTCATTTTTCTATATTGAGGAAATTGGTTAATGATCCTAGCATCATTATTCCTTTGGAACGTGTTGAGGTTGAGGAGAACTTGTTTTATGAGAAAGTTTTGGTTAAAATTTTGGATGGACAAGTGAAGCGGCTTTGCAACAAGGATGTGGATTCGGCTAAGGTGCTTTAGATAAATCAACAAGTGGAGAGTGCTACATAGGAGGCGGAGTTGGACATGATGAAATAATATCCCCATCTTTTACAATCTACTCAAGCCTAAGGTATTAGGTTCTTCATTTTCCAAGTTGTCCAAATCTTTTCACTCTTGAGTTTCATGACATGATATGCATATATGTGTAGGAAAATGATTTTAAGATGTTTTAAATGATTTGAATACGTTTTGATATGAGTTTTAATGACTTTACAATTTTGAAATGATGAAATATGCATTCGAGTATTGTTCTAGCATATTTGAGGACGAATATTCTCAAGGGGGAGATGATGTAAGGGACCGAATTTTGTATGACCTTAATAGAGCTTGAAAATTGTGTTCCAGAAAGTTTTGGACCAAGGTGACTCTTAAGAGAAGCCTCCACGGTCTGTGTGAAGGTATACAGAACGTGTGGAGGTGCCTTGAAGTGGCCCTTGGCCTTGTGTGGGGAGTGTTGGCTTTAATATGGAGTTTGAGACCATGGCATACCACACATGGACCCCATATAATCCGTTGTGGTAGACCGTATGGGTAGCCTTGGCCTTGAAAATCTATATTTCAACTAAGGCATTTCACACATAGACCCTCTCACAGACCGTATAGTCCTTCATAGTCCGTGAGGCCTTTCGTATGGGCGTCAGAGTGAAAGTTTTCTAAGTATTGAATCACCATCCCGAAACTTCGTCAACAAGAGTTTTTTTAAGTGAAGTTTCACGGGAGGCAACATGGTCCATGTGACATTTCACGGACCATGAAGCCATCTGTATGGGTGCCAACATCAATTTTCTTTTAAGTATGGAATCACTGTCTTGGACCTTCGTCAGTGAAATATTTTTAAAGTGTTGGATCACGGGAGAAGTATACAGACCGTATACCCCTCCATATAGACCCTAGCAACATATTTTCTACTCATTTCATTAATGGCATTTTCATAATTATAGTTTTTTCTAAGGGTCTTTTATGATTTTTTATGCTATCTAAAGACATTCAAATGACCTATACTCTATTTCCCTCATTCAAATTCACTCTAACACATAGAATTATTTCAACTCACTCTTAAGAACTCCTCCAATGACTCTAGTGGAGAATTAGATGGGATTCAAGGAAGGACTTCAATCTTAATCAAATTCTTCTTACTTCTTTTTGGTGAACTTAGGTATGTGGGATTGATTCTTAGTCCCTTTCAACCAAGAAGACCTAAACTCTTTTACACTTGATTTATGGAATTGAAGCTTACTTTAATTATGGATTTTGAAGGTTGTTATTTATTAAATCCAATTGAAGTATGGGCTATGCTTTATTGTTATTTTTAAGTTGATTTAAGCCCAAATATATTGAATTGCATGATTATGATGAAGATTTGAATATGCATTGTCCCTTTAAAGTTTGATTTAAGAATAGGTAATCTAAATTGTGATTTGAATGTGGGTTTTACGTATGGATTTACTTGAATTTCATATTGTATTGTTGATTTTAGATTGAATCTATATTGTTCATGCTAATCTCACATCACTCATGACATATGCATTCATGAGCATTAGATTTTTACGAAAATTATGAAGTGGGTTAAGCCCAATTATGTTTATGTATATGATTTTAATAAGATTATGGTTATGATAAGAATGTGATCACATAAATGTCTATGATATTGGCTCTTTAAGCATATTGGGTGTTTACACCTCATTGGAAATTGTGAATAGGCTATTCCTATGCATGAAAAGCATGATATGAATTATGATTTGGCTTTTGAACCCAAGTATGAATGATTATGCATATGTTTGGCTTTTAAGCCCTAGTATGCATTGAAATAACTTACATCTCTTTTGAAAGCATGTATACGTATATGTATTCTTATGGGATGATGAATTAGCACCGATGAGATTGGAGGCATCAGGGTTATTCTACTCCAATTCCATGTATACGTATATGTATTCTTATGGGATGATGAATTAGCACCGATGAGATTGGAGGCATCAGGGTTATCCCGAAGGGTCCTCTTCTTTTTTCTTGAACAATGTACCAGCATAAGTATATGTATATCGTAACCATCATCGAAATAGGAGACCCTTAAAGTGCGGTTATAACATTGATATGATATGGATTGAAAATCCTATTCGAAATGGGAGACCTGTAAGGAAGGTTATTTCTCTAAAATAGGAGGCTCGTAAGGAGAAGTATGGTTTACCTTTGGCAAATAGACCGCCTCTTTTCTAGTGTGGGGATAACATTGGGATTCCAAGTAATAGGTTGCTTGGTATTATATATCGGTTGAGGTCTTATCCCCTCTTTATATAAGCATTAAGTATTTCATGCATCATGGATTTCATGGCATATTGTTATATACTTTTCTTTGGATATATACTTCTTTCTATATTATGTGTCCTTGTCATCTAACATTGAATGCAGGATTGATAACTCATGCGCATTGCATGGTTGCGTACTTAGTATATTCAAATGTACTAACGCATACTTTTTGCCTACATAATCTAACCATGTAGGGACCAAAGATTTCCTTCATCCACCGTACAATGGCTAGATTGGATCTTGAGATACTTGTTGCAGTTGAGTCCTATATTCCAAGGACAAGTCACCATTCCTCTAACTATGATGTTTGGTTTATGTTATTTACTTTGAAGGAGAACCCAGGACATATCTTGGTTCCCATCCTATCTTATGATTAGAGGGATTGTTGGACATCTTGTAGACTTTTTTACGTTTATATACTAAGTGTTATATTCAGAGATTATGTTTATGGTTGTGGCTATCTATTGGATATTGTTTTATGGATTGATTATGAGTAATATGATATGCTTTTATATTATGATATGATAGATCCTAAGTCCTGTATAGGAGAGTGAGTCATACTTACCCACCCTTTAGTCTTTATGTGTTGTGTGTTATGTGAATCCATGTTAATCCCTATCCTTATGACATCCCCACAGCGTGAGTCCTACTTTTCTGTCCCTTAGAACTATGTGTTTACTATTTTGTATACGCTTCTGAACCGATGATGTGTGAATCGGTGTTATGAGGTTTGTTTGGGAGCTCTCAGGTTCTCATTCGCCATGTCACTCCTAAATCCTAGGTCCAGGTCATGACACATACCATAGGAATAGTCCATCTACATAGCATTCATATAGTGTGGGTATACTCCACATCTTGTCATCATCATGAACATTAGGGTCTTAATCACCCTCATTATCATATAATCATTAACATTATAACATCACCATTGTGATCATCATTTAAAACATGTTTTTCAATACTTATAATCATATTCATGAAAGTCATAGCTTTTTCATAAAAAACTAGGATCATGTGTGGGTTCATGAACAATTGAGTTAAAATCATGCAATTTAATAAAAATTCATAGAGGAATTGTGCAATTGAAATCATTTTGAACCATTAGTAAAGGAACTCACATCAATTCAACATGTCCTAATCATCACATACTTGAAATCATATACTTTCACTTTGAAAATGATAGGAATCATGTAATTATTCATAATTCATACATAAATAAGTATAATCATCATGTAAGAATCATGATCCATGCACTTGAAATCGAATCATAAGAATTCATCATGAAACTTTGAGAAAAAAGAAAAAAATAAGTTGGCTTCATGGATGAAACTGGTCCATAAATGAAACCCTACATACCTCAAGTGAGAACCTTAGGAATTGGAGTAGAATAACCTTGAAATCCTTAGCAAAGCTTGAGACCCTAACTTCAAAGAGTCCTTGTCTAGAGAGATAAATATTTGAGATCCCTTGAGAGAATTATGAAAGTGAATGAGATAGAATGAATAGATAAGATATACATGAGTTAGGTCCGTTAAGTTAGTTAGGTGGGCCAAAATGATGTAGTTTAGGAGTTAAACGAATAGGAAATGTCCAAAAAGCTCTTCATTAAAAGCTGACGGAGCCATTCACGAGACCCCAATCACGGGTCGTGTTCCCAACTACGGCTCGTGCTTTGGCTTCGTAGAACACATGTCACAAAAGTTAAGGTACTGAAAATTGCACTTTCCATACAACAGATAAACAGTACAGTCTGTGGTTCAATAAATGAACTGTCACGGACCGTAGATCCCTTCGTGCAACCTTCTCAGACTTAGAAAAATTTTATTCCTCAGGGACCCCTTTCATGATCCCGTCCACGAGCCGTGGTTCCATTTATGGCCTACCCTATTAATCGTGAAACGGATTCTAGTAACTTCAAAATTTTCCAACTTTCTGGGCCTTCTCCCAGGAGACCCTTCCACGACTCGTGGTCCCATCCACGAGTTGTGGATTGACTCGTGAACCCCAGTAAATTCCAAATTTTTCTTAACTTCTCATTTTCCCAGGTCATTCAACATGCAGGGTGTTACAATGGGAGTGCCTCCAAATGAGAAGGTCGAGTTAGTAGCCTACCAACTAAAGGGTGTGTCGCAAGAGTTTGGTATGAGCAATGGTTGGGTGAAATATTTAATTGACTCTCTAAATTCTATATATATCATATTAATTGAGATAATAAAAATAACAAATATGAAGCTCATGCTAGCATGGCACATTTGTCTAGTTATATAGAACATAAAAATAAAATTTGGAGTATATAAAGCAACCCTCACCTCTCCAAAAAAAGAAAAAAAAAAAAAGTAAAAAAAAAAGTAGATTAGCGCTCGTTATTTTTGTTCATAATAATTTTCTCAGTTTTAATTATATATAACAAGATTGAATCAGAATCCTAGAAGATTTGGGTTGAAAAATGGCAAAAATCAGCAAGGCTATTGAACATTGCTGGACATACTTTCATTGGAGGGGATCTTCTTGCATCACCCCTCACAAAAAAAAAAAAACTCGTTTTTTTCCTTGTGATTTTGACCTGTCCTCATAAGATTATGTCATCTATGTCTTCCGCATGTATTAAGGTGGGCCCTCATAAATAGTCATGCGCAAACAATAGGAGTATTTCTTATTTCTAACTAATTTCTGGAAATATAGTGCGCATGCAAACAACCTATATCATCAAAATCGTCCACACTTGTACTAGTGGTCAACCACACCTGCTGTCTAATAAATGAATATTTATGTATCCATGTAGTAAATAAAAATTTCCCTTATGTAAGAACTAGCTAGCGTGCCTCAAAACATTTTTTTAAAACATTATCAAAACTTGCTCGGGTCAAACCACTCCTAATAGCTATTAAAAGAATCTTTATCCAATGCAAAGATCGGATATATTTATTTTATTCATCATGATTTGTTTATGAATAATCAATTTATGGGGTAGTTAGATTATCTCAAATAGATATATATGGTTGATCTTATATTCTTTCTGTCTCATTTTAGTTACCATATATACTAAAAATAGTTGTCCCTAAATAGTTGTTTAATCAAAGGAGAATTAATTATTTTTTTCAATTTGTCCTTGCAATTAGTTATTTTAGAACTAAGAGAGACATGTATAGATATAAGTTTGATTATTTATAACCGATTCTATGTTGGTACTATATGTTGGTACTACTTCTTTGACTTATATTCTGTACATTCTGCTTTCCATATTCGGTATATATTTCGTACTGACCTCCTAGATTCGGGGGCTGCGTTCATGCCCGCAGGTGTTGATATTCAGTTTTGTGGACTCAGCGGAGGAGAATTAATTATTTTTTTCAATTTGTCCTTGCAATTAGTTATTTTAGAACTAAGAGAGACATGTATAGATATAAGTTTGATTATTTATAAGTGATATATTAATCAAATAACACTTTTAATCAATTTTTTTTTAAAGATTATGTAAATCTTATCATGACAATTAAATTCGGATGGAAGAAATATAATTTATGGATGATCGCATGAAAGTACAACCTGCGATACTATATTGTAGCTAAGTTTTTTAAAATTTCTGTTGTAATGCCTATATATTATGTTTTATAACATTGTTCAAAACCTGCTATATAATAAATATACTCAACATACAATATTATACACTTTAATTTTACTCTTTTTTACATTAATATTTAAAAATGCAGTACGCAACATGATATACCAAACAGATAAACTTATGAGAGATGTTTTATTCCCATATACACTATTACATAATATTATACATAGTTATACAAAAATCAAGTATTTAAGATACATATTGTCTTTTGAAAATATTTTCATTAGTAAACATATGTTGTTAATTAATATTATAAAAAAAAAATATTTATATTTTTAAAATTAGTATATTTTATTTAAAATAAACATAATAAAAATTAATAGTATAAAATTTTGATGAACATCAAGCATGTTTGACGAAAAGGTTAATATTGTGAATGTCAGTAAATATTAAAAAAAAAATGTAACTCTATAAATTTATTCAACAATGAATTCTACTTTAGTTTAAAAATTAGAACAGTAAAAATATTATGCTAATTAAAAATTAAACTAGAATTAATAAAAATAAATAAATAACATAAAAATTGTATGGAAGTATATGAAGAAGTAAAAATAGAATGACAAGGAAATAAAATATAAATAATAAAAATATTTTTTTGAAATATAAGAATAATAAAAATAAAAAATTAAGATAGTAGAAATAAAAATAAATTAAAACAAAAAATAAAGTAAAATTAAAGGAAGAAATTTCTTTTAAAAAGTTTCATATAATGACATAGTGTAATTATACCAATTTCACCCTCCCTTGAAAATTGAAGAGTATAATTATACTCTTTAAAAAGAAAAAAAAAATTACCTCCAATTCCTCTCTTGCTAAGTAATTACATGGCGTATCAAATAGATCAAAAATTGTAATTACACCTAGTTATATCAAATTTCAATTATATGATAACTTTTCAAATAGGCTCTAAATCAAAGCGACACCTAAATTTTTATTTTCTTTCTTCTTCGCACATTTGATCAAACAACGAACAAATTAAATAAATTTTTAAAATATTGATCAACTTTGATAGCATTATTATTTTAGTTGTATTTGTGCCTAGTACTCCTGTTTTTTTGTGGCATGCACGCAGTTGCCACCAGTCCTTGTTTACTAGTTACTTGCTGGGTTTGTGGTCACTGTTGCTCATATTCATTTTGATGGGACTATTAAATAAATTAAGTTGGATTTTTCTTTTTTTTCAAAATGGAGAAGGTTTAAAATACCACCTAATTATTTGTATTGGTATAAAATTATTTTTTATTTACTCTTCGGTCCTCAAATATTCCTAATATCAATATTTACTTAAAAATATCTTCGATATTAATCTATTGGCTCATATTTTATCCTTATTTTTAACAATTCCTCTAAAGTAAAATTATTAAATATGTATTCATTAACCTAATTTGATTGGTCAGAATTCAAACATTTCTCAAATAAATGATAAAACCACATATGATTCCTATTTTCACAAAATTTATTAATTGATAATATTAAATCAATCCTCCATTTATTAGTTCGACTCATAATTGAAGATCCAATTAAATTGCATATCGCCCTGCTCATCTAAAAAAAGATTATTATTTTTTTATTAATGTAAAATTTTCTATTTATTATCCAATGTCTTGTTCATTCCCTCTTTTATTCTTTTTCTATCCTGTTATTCTTAATTAGGATAAATTTAAACTTGAAATAAACTTTCTTATGCATATCCTTTTAATCTATATTACTGTTATGGTGGGCGAAGTGGGGGGGGGGGGAGAATATGAGAAAATATTTTTTTTATTTAAAATTTTGGATGAACACAAAAGAAAAATATTATCTATGTACATAGTTGCTTATAATTAGTTAAATTATCTTCTATTAAACTAATTATTTCTATATGAATGTCATCATTATTTTTCCTCCTTTTTCTTTCTTGTTTAAGTTTTAAAAAAGAAAAATTAAAATGACGGATAAGATCTAAGAAGAAAAAGAGTAGAAGATAGAGGAGGTGAGAGTAGGGTGCGGTTTGGGGGGATGAGTGTAGCGAGTAGAGGACTAACACTTTTTTTTTTCAATTTATTACATAATCCAAAATCAAGTCAATCATATGAGATTATATAAAAGTTATTTCAAATTATTTTATTTTAACGAAGAAGACCTAAAATGTCCTTGAACTATGAGATTTGGTACAATATTGTCCTCCATCCTCCTTATGATTGTAGGTTGTTAGAAATAAGAATATTTTTAAGATAAAAAGTTGATGTCAGGTATTTGGGGCCTAAAAGATGAATAAAGGATAATTTTGTAGGAATTTTTACCAAACTACACCACTTATGTTTCTTTATTTTCAAAAAATCTCATTCGTTTGAAAATATTACAGAACCCCCTCATTTTCTCTCTTTTTTGAACTAAAAGAGATACATGTATATTCCTCTTCTCTTTCTTCTCTTTTCACCTAACACAGCAATGATGTCCCTATATTTTTGGGAATTGCTCTCCTTAATTGTCTATTCTAGGGAAATCACTATTCATTTTGAATTTTGAAATTTTCTTATGAACTCATATTCACTTTGCTTTTGTTGAAATTGCTCCCATTCTTGGAGATTGTTTTTCAGTTTGTATTTTGATTTCTTCGCATTTTAGAAATCTTTTGCGGTAGAAGAAGATGACGAAGAAGAAAAAATAAAGACGGAATTGAAAAAGACGAAGAAGGGGGAGAAGATGACGAAGAAGAACAAATTGAGGTGGATTTTTTTTGGATACTCTCAAATCTTTTAAAATTCTAATTTCTTCACATTTTTGAAATTTTTTGTGGGTAGGAAGAAGATGACGAAGAAGAAGCAAAAACAGAGGCGGAACAAGTGAATTTTTTTTGGATACTCTCAAATCTTTTAAGATTCATATTTCTTTACATTTTTTAATCTTTTATGGATCCTCTATTCGGCGCTAATCTTGTAAAGCTGTAACAAGTGGTTCAAGGAAAATGTTTCCTTGAACAATTTATTTGAAAACTTTTTGTCCAGTGATATCAAAAGCAAAATTTTGATCATCATTTTCATCTGGATTAACATTAATATCTTATTTATATAAACAGTATGTATCTTATGTATTATTATTTTCTTGTGAGTTGTTTATGGTGATTCATTAGCATCATGTAATGAATCATATTAATTGGTTCATTCTTTTGGGATATGAAACTAACTTGGTGATTCATTGCGTATATATTGGTTGAGTTGTTTATGGTGATTCATTAGCACCGTATTGAGTGAATACAACGATTCATTAGGATTGTTTTTGTTTGTTATAGGGTAATGATTTATTGGGTGTATCAAACAAAGATGATATATCATGCAATGAATCATGTATTAATTCATTTTTTGGGACATAAATCAGACTCGATAATTCATTGGGTATGTATTGATTGACTTGGTGATTCATTGGATTGTTTCATTTAGAAAAATATGAGTTGTTTATGGTGATTCATTAGCACTGTATTAGGGTGAATAAAGTGATTCATTATGACTGTTTTTGTTTGTTATAGTGTGATGATTTATTAGGTGTATCAAACAAAGATGATACACCATGCAATGAATCATGCTAACTGGTTCATTCTTTTGAGACATAAAACTGACTTAGTGAGTCATTCAGTTTGTATTTGGTTGACTTGGTGATTCATTGGGTTGTTTCATTTAGAAAAATATAATGATTCATTGTGTGTAATATGTATCATGTATTCTTTTATATTTGTGAATTGTTTATAAATTTTTATAGTGATTCACTAAATATGGTGATTCATTGGGACATAAAACATAGTCATGGATGAATTGAATAAAGTGATTATTTGGGATTGTTTTGATTCACTAAACATGGTGATTCATTGGGACATAAAACATAATCATGGGTGAGTTGAATAAAGTGATTATTTGGGATTGTTTTCTAACTGTTATATGTTAATGATACATTGAATGCATCAAACAAAATGATACATCATGCAATAAATCATGTGCATCAAACAAAATGATACATCATGCAATAAATCATGTTAATTGATTGTTATTTAAATTTTTTTGTCACACTGACAATTTATCTTTTAATTAATATATATATATTTTAATACATCATTCTTATTTTGCAGGGTTTGAAACACAAGATCAAACAAATTCCATCTCATCCATTGCGATTTGGTGTTGCATACACACATAACTTTACAAGACATATGTTGGCTCATGATTCATCTTTACAGTATAAATTCATGTTCATTACAGCTTGAAGAACTGAAAATGTTTTAAACATATTATTTCCTTTTTGTTAGAGATCTAGTTATGATCTGTTTAGCTAATTTTTATGGATTGGAATCTACCTTCCGTTTAAAGTGTAGCCGAAATTGAATAAAAATTTAATATAAATGTTTATGTTGGCCAAACTTGGTATATCAGCTTTCAAATTCATTAGACTTGAACAAAGTTTGCGCAGTCTAATGTATCATGTGCTATGATACAGTGTTATTTTGTAACATTTCTTGACAATGTGTCATTTCACATGATACTTGACAAATTTAATATACATGAGTTTATACTTTAACAAATTTGCTGATAAATTCTACTAGTTATGAAAAAAAATTCTTATTTGAGAGTATTATATCACATGATACCTGAATAAAAATTTGCTTATTGGAGGGATTTTATCATGTGTCATGATACAATGTTATTTTTTTTTTAATCACTAGATACATGTTATATTACAACTCATTACATAAATACTTATGAATCAACCAGAATATTTATGTCCCATAAATTTATTAAAAAAATAGAAATCATGATTCATAGCAATAAAAATGTGAATCGTATTGTATGTACATCCAACTATTGCAAGCACTGTAGAAGTATCATTAACCATGATACAATGACTATATTCATATTAATTGATTGAAAAATAAAATTAAAAAAATATAAATTATAAATATGTATCAGTTACACAAGTAATTGAAAAAGGGAAAGATATTAATGGCAACCCAATTATATAATGATTCATAGAGAAGGATGTATTTATAATGATCTAATAAGCCAGCCAGTAAGTTGAATGAATCATTAAAATGATACATGAATTGTACAAACATGTGAGTAATGTAGTGATTATTGGGATACATGATACTTATCGATATACCAATAGGTGGTACAATAAATCATACACCAAGTTAAATGAATCATTGAAGATGATACATTGAGTATACACGATACTTATCGATATAACATAACATGGTACGATAAGTTATGCAATAACTTAAATGAATCATTGATAATGATACATGGGTTACACAAATGTATGAGCAATACAGTGATCATTAGGTATACACGATACTTACTGATATAACGATACATGGTAGAATAAGTTATACAATAAACTTAATAAATCATTAATAAGATCCTTCGATTTTTTCTTTTTCATAAATCTCCATTAACAATGGATCATGAACAATTTTGAATCTTCTTTCAAGAAACTCCTCCTCGTCCAAATCAAAAAATCGCGCCTCGAAGCATCTTCACCTTGATGCATCATGCTTTGTCCCAATAATGATGCATGAGCTTTGTCAATGTTTATTCTGTTTTATACATTTTTATAGTTGGATGATACATCATATAATGTGTATCTGATGAACATTCTGTTGCATTATGCATTATCTCACAAATGACACATGAGCTCTGTCATTATTTGTTGATTTTATACTTTAGCAAATTTGTTTATAAATTCTTCTAGTTATAAAAAAAAATTTATTTGAGAGTATCATATTACATGATACCTGAATAGAAACTTGCTTACAGGTTTTTTATCATGTGTCATGATACAATGTTATTTTAAAAAAATATTAGATATATGTTATATTACAACTCATTACATAAATACTTATGAATCAACCAGAATATTTATGTACCATAACTTTAAAAAAGAAATGATTTAGCATGATTCATAGTGATAAAAATGTGAATCGTATTGTGTGTTACATCCAACTGTTGCAAGCACTGTACAAACATCATTAACCATGATACAATGACTATATTTATACTAATTAATTCAACAACAAAGCAAGAAAATATAAATTATATATATGTATAAGTTACACAAGTAATCGAAAAAAAGAAAGATATTAATGGCAACCCAGTTATATAATGATTCATACAGAAGGATATATTTATTTATGATACAATAAGTCATTCAGTAAGTTAAATGGATTATCGAGAATGATACATGAGTTGTATAAACATATGAGCAATGCAGTGATCATGGGTATACACGATACTTATCGATATAGCGATAGATGGTACAATTAATCATACAGTAAGTTAAATGAATCACTGAGAATGATACATTGGGTATACACGATACTTATCGATATAACGTTACATGGTACGATAAGTCATATAGTAAGTTAAATGAATCATTGAGAATGATCCATGAGTTGTTCAAATATATGAGCAATGCAATGATCATTGGGTATACACAATGCTTACCGATATAGCGATACATGGTACAAATACAGTAAACTCAATAAATCATGAAGAAGATCCTTCATTTTTTTTCCATAAATCTTCATTAATGATGGTTCATGAACAATTTTTAATCTTCTTCTTCCATGAAATTCTTCCTCGTCCAAATCAAAAAATTTGCGCCTCGAAGCATGTTCACTTTGATTGCTTCAAACCCTTAGTGTCAGAATGTTAAAAATCACACCTTGAATCCTTCAATTCAAAATGTTAAAATATGAAACAAAGATCAAGAAATCAAGTGATGAACAACTTCATGAGAAATTCGGACCTAAACTAGATTATGGATTAAAATTCATATTTAACAATGATGAACAACAAAAGCAAAAAAGGAAGAAGGAGAAATGGAAAACTTCAGTTTTTTTTTTTGCATGAATTTGGGACAAAATAGTTACATACTTTTTAGCATCAGATCTCTTTACAAACATTCATCGCTCTTTCTCTACAACTAATTGATTTTTTTGTCTGCAATTTCTTTGATTTTTCTGTGTTTTGAAAATGTCCTCCATGAAAGATAGAACTCTCTGTTAAAGCATATCATGACTTTAAAAACTTATCCTAGGAAACAAAATTTTTAAGAAACTGATTATTTCAATAAAGGGGTCTACACATTACCTATCAGAATTCATAATTATACCTTCCATCACTATTTTGAACAAAAGTACAATTTTTTCCCTTTTTTCAAAAAATTGTACGGGAGGCATTAAATGGACTCAGCCTTTTTGAAGAAAAATACAGCTTTTTAATATGTATCACCAACTTATATAAGAGTATCAAAAAGTAGATTTATTGAAAGAATTTATGTAATTATAAAAAAAGGTGAAGACAAATTGAGATTCCATACGAGATTTATGTAACTTTCCCAATTTTATATGTATTCAAATAGTTTAGTGACATTTTAGACCTCTTTTTAATTTTTAGAAAAGGGATTTAATTAAATTTTCTGAGAAAACGACAGCTTGTCAGGTAGGATTAGTATTCCTATAAATAGGTAGTCAGATTAAGCATCTTCTATCAGGCCTCACACAAAACTCTATACTTGCTCCCAACTTAGATCTAGAAAACTGATATTCTTGTCCATGGGTAGTGAAGCCTTGGAGTATTTTTCTGGTGATAACAATGGTTTTTGCTATGAACCAAAAAAGAACATAACTGATAATCTTCCCATTCATCACGTTTCTTGGTTTGAAGAAGAGATTGATGCTGATCTCAAATGGTCTTTTGCTTTGAACAGGTATCGGACTTCAAATTCTTGCCTTCTCTATATACAATTTAAACTCTGCAGATTAAACGTCTGGATTTTTTTTTTATATCAAAGTTAACTTTTTGAAGAGCTCTATAACCCATGTTTTCTTTTCTCTATGTTTCCATCTATTTCTTGTATGTACGTGATATATGAACCTCACATATAAGCAACATGACTTGCCTACCATGGAAAGGGAAGGGTTTTTTCCTCTTCTTCTTGACAACTCTTTATATAACTAGATTACACAAAAACCAACTTATAAATGTTTACATTAAAAGTGGATCAGATAAACATGAAAATTCAAATGAATAATTTGTAAATAAGTATCTTTTAAAAGGTCATCGGAAAAACTTCCAAGTCTTTCTTATTAAAAAAGGCACTCGAATGGAGCAATCCTTCATCTTCGTTGCTCCCTTTGTGTTTTTAGTCCCTTTTTAAAAAAAGAATAATTCTAATTATTTATATGACATGATTATGACTATAAAATGCATTTTTAATTTAAAATTATAAAATTTTATATTTATACTTTCGCTAATTAAGTATTTAAAATCAGGTAAATAGATTAAAATAAAAGTGCTATAATATATGATTGTGATGACTTTCCATTTCAAACGTCATTATGAAAAGATAAAGACTCAGTTGACATATTTGATTGTGATGGCTTTCCACTCCCTAAGTTTATTTTTATTTGCCTAGTCATTTTTCAAGAAATTAATATGAGTGCTTTTATTACAACACTCATATTAATTAATAACATGTAGTCTCTAATTTTATCCTTCTTTATTGAGTTCTAAGGTTGAATTTTATATGAAAAATAAATTATGCATTAAATGAGTATTTAGAGTTTGAAAAAAGTAAAAATAAAAAAAGATGATTAAATTTTGTCTTTGTTTCTTTTTTTAAGTACATGTAAAATAACTCAACAATTTACTTATTTTGAAACAGAGGAGTACGCTTACACTTTTAAAAATAATTTTTAAAGGAAATGGAATAAATTTAATCAATTCTTTCTTGCACTTCCTCCATCATATATTACTTGTCCATTTTCCTTCTTATACACCCCATAAGAAGTCATAAATAAGAAGAATATTTTTACTAATTTACCTTTTAACTCTATATAATGCATGTGCTTTGTCCATCAAGAACAAGATTAAGAATGGAAATTTTCTTTCTTTTGAAACTTTACCATATTTATACATTTAAAAGAATTAAATTTAGAAAAAATATAAGTAATTGTATTTTAATTTTATAAATGGATAAATAATTTGAGATTTGGATAATTGGTTGGAATTGAATAACTAATTAATTTTGACTTTTGTCTTTACCAGTGTGCTGCACAAAGGAACAAGCGAGTACCAAGATATTGCTCTTTTGGACACCAAGCATTTCGGAAAGGTTGATAAAAATAATTTTATTTATTGGAAGGAAAAAAAAAAAGAAGAAGAGGTTGACCCGTACTTAAATTTAAAAGTGTTGTTGTTATTAAAATAATATGTATGCATTGGTAGGTATTGGTGATAGATGGGAAGATGCAGAGTGCAGAAGTGGATGAATTTATATATCATGAATGTCTCATTCATCCAGCTCTCTTATGTCACCCAAAGTGAGTATTTAATTAATCATTTGTTATGGATATATATAAGAATTTCTAACCTTACTTATAATGATGCCGTTTAATTTGAGTACTATTACCTAGCTAGAAAAATAAGCATTTAATTAGTATTAGGCTTCATAATTAACCAAAAAGCTAATATTCTTATAATTAATTTTGCAGCCCCAAAAATGCGTTCATAATGGGAGGTGGTGAAGGGTCTGCAGCAAGGGAGGCCCTCAGACACAAATCTATGGAGAAAGTTGTCATGTGTGACATTGATCAGGTAAATTACTTACAAAGGGAAATAAAAAAATTGAGTCTTAACTTTATTCTTTTGGTAAATAACACTCGTCTTTTTTCATTGGAAGGTAACGAAAAGTAGTATTACTGATGAACACTATAGTTTTGCTTCATACAAATTACAATAAAGGCCTATGACTTGTCTAATCCACACTTCTGCTTTTGTTCCATCAAAAAAGTACTGTGGTCATATCGATTACTTTATTGGAAACAAAATGTAAACTATGTTGATTCATGAGACAAGTTAAAAACAGTATTTCTTGTTTTTCGTTTTTCTTGAGTAAATTTGATTAATTAATTAGATATTTTTAAATTTAAATATTATATCAAAAGTAGTGTAAATTATAATTTTATATATATTGATAACTCAAACAAGTAAAAATAGATGTATATCCTTTTTTCAATTTTGGATGGAGTGTTTGATATAAATTATTGTTACTTCGTTACAGGAGGTTGTTGATTTCTGTAAGAAGCATCTAACAGCAAACCATGAAGCTTTTCGTAACAAGAAGCTTAAGTTGGTCATTAACGATGCCAAGTAACGCTCTTTCTTTCTTGGTTGCTTTTGTTGTCAATCCTCACCTACAAGTACAATTATGATGTTTTCAAAACTATATACATACTTTTTTTGAGCCAAAAATAATAAGCAACGAAAATATCTAGTTAATGGTTTGCTTTTTCATGAATGAAGAGGTGAGCTAGAGCAGAGGCAAGAAAAGTTTGATATCATAGTTGGGGACTTAGCTGATCCAGTTGAAGGAGGACCTTGTTACCAACTCTATACCAAATCTTTCTATCAAAATATCCTTAAACCTAAGCTTAACGACACTGGAATCTTCGTTACTCAGGTTACCTCTTATTCTTCATGTTTATCTACAATGTACATCCACTGACTCAAAAAACCTCAACAGGCTGGACCAGCAGGGGTTTTCACACACAAGCAAGTTTTCTCATCCATATACAACACAACCAAACAGGTTTTCAAATGTAAGTAATCCACTTTGAAATTGAATTATAAAATCACTATTTTCATATATCTTTTGAATTGTCAATTATTACCTTCTACGTAGTTTATGAATATATAAATTTCATTTCAAATAATTTAAACATTTTGTGTGCAAATTTCTAGTCAACTTTAAACTATTTGGCTCTCGGAAATCGAAAAATTAGACATAAAATTGAGTTTTAAAATTTTTTTCTATGTGGACGCAGATGTGCTGGCATATACAGCTCATGTACCCTCTTTTGCTGACACTTGGGGGTGGGTTATGGTTAGTACTAATTGATTATTTGATTTGCTCAAAATTAAGAAATTAATTCAATATTGGAATATCAATGATTATAAAAATTTGATCTCAACTGCAGGCTTCTGACCACCCATTTTGTCTTGATGCTGGAAAACTGGACAAAAAAATAGCAGAAAGAATTGAAGGGGAACTGTTATATCTTAATGGTGCTTCATTCTTCTCTTCCACCATCTTGAACAAGACTGTTGCCAAAACGTAAACTACGCTCATAATTTTTTCTATTCCAGCAATATTTTTTTTCTTTTACCAAAAGCAATTGTTATACTTTGATGTTTACAGGCTGAAGAATGAGAGTCATGTGTACACTGAAGATGATGCAAGGTTCATTCATGGACATGGATTGGCATTCAGAAATTGAGGCAACAAAATTTTCTGGTGGGAAACAAAGGAATATGAAGCAGGAGGTGGAGTGTTGAAACATTAAGTATTCTCGTACGGATATTTGTTATTTAGTAGCTCTTGATTTGGTCAGCACCATAGCCTTAGGCTTCTTCTGATTGTCCAATGATTATATATTTACTGTTTCATGTAATAGCAACATTTGAAAAGAAGAAAAAAAAAATCCTCTTCTATCACAGTGTCCTTATTGTGTTTAATTGCAAGACCCCCTACACCCCTTCACTATTTATTAAAATCATTTTTTCTATATGTGGTTATAATGATAACTGATGACCACTTATTATAAGCAAATATGAGAGAATCCTAAGTTGTTGGTAAAGAAAAAAAGAAGAAGAAGCAGTAATTGTGAAATTGAGAGAAAAAAATATGTTGAGATAGAGTAAATGGAAGAATATTATTCAATGTGTATTTTGTGTACAGATGAATCTATATACAGACTAACTTCCAACTTGATCAGCCATTACCAACACTGGTGGGAGTGCTTCACCCTTAATCAGAGGTCTCGGGTTCGAGCCCTAGAAAGGGAAAAAATCTTCGAATTTAGTTGCGGCTCCACGGGCTCCAGACACCAAGTGGGAAACCAAAGAGAAAAAATTGATCAGCCATTAAGAGAATAACAAACAGACTTAACAAACTCTAATTAGTTTATGCACTTAACTAACTTTCTAACAAACTATGTGAAAGTATTTGTCTTTCCTTCAACTCTCTCTCTCAAGCTAGAGGGTGTAAAAATGTTTTAACACATCTAGTTTGGAATTTAAATACTGATGTTGGACCTTGTTAAGTCCTTTGGTAAGAAAATTTGTTTGTTGATCAGAAGTATTGACATTTGATGTTGATGAGACCTTACTGAATTTTTTCCTAATGAAGTGACAATCAATTTCTGTATATTTAGTACGCTCATGATAAACAAGATTTGTAGCTATTTCAATAGCTACTTTACTGTCACAGTAGATGTGAGCTGATAATTGATGCTTGAAGTCAAGTTCTTTTAGCAATTCAAGTAACCACACACAAGCTCTATAACTATTGTTGCAGGCTGTTGTATTCAGATTTTACAGAGCTTCGAGACACTGTTGTTTGCTTTTTAGATTTCCATGAGACTAATGAATCACTCACCTTGATTAAATCATGTAACAGATCCTCTAGTTAGAAGACAGACAATCCAATTTGCATGACAATATATAGTGATACTTTTAGATGTCTTACTAGAAAGTAGTAGCCATTGTCCTGGATCTTTTTAAAAGGAAAATTCAATACTGAATGTTTTTATATTATTTCGGATTCAATGTGAATCCTAGGTCCAGTCCCTTTGGGTTGCAAGGAATATCTCTTCGAGCCTTTAATGGAGTGATGGTTACAAAAAATAAAACTTAAAACTAAACTCAAATTTTCTCTCTCTTTTTTTCTGTGTTTTTCTTTTTCTTTTGATAAAATCCTCTCTTTCAATTTTTTCTTCTTTTCTGTTTCTTTTTCTTTCACAGTAATTAGTCTAAAGTTTACAACGATTTTCTAAAGATGAAAAGTTTTGAATAATGGCTTGAAATGTAGTAGGCTTGTATACCTCATGAGATATCCGTATGCCTCCTTATATTGAAGATATGTCATCCCAAGGGATTTGATCCTTGGATTTTGAGCAGTGATGAATCCTTTTTCCAAGAATAAAGGCAAGGCAAAGGAAAAGCAATCTTCTTGCAATCTTCCTAATTCTTCTCAATCATGCAGATCACTCTTGATTCGAAAAAGATCTTTGATCTTGTGTCTTCACAATTTATCCGCAGATCTCTTCTATATCTTTTCCTTTTTCTTCTTTTAATTTTCCTTAATTGACCTCATCAAATTTAGTTTTTCATAAGAATTGATTTCCAAATTTGAGTTTTCCTTTTTGCTTTCCATAAGGTTGTTTACTCAGATTTCCTTTTTCACTTGAGATTTCCCTGTAATCAGTCAAAATAGTTTTGCCACCAATATGTGTTCCTTTCTTCTTACTGCTTGATTTATTGCTCTTCCAAATCAGGTTTATTTTTCCAATTGCTTGAGACAAGATAAAAACAGTATTCCTTGTTTTTCGTTTTTCTTGAGTAAATTTGATTAATTAATTAGATATTTTTAAATTTAAATATTATATCGAAAGTAGTATAAATTATAATATTGATAACTCAAACAAGTAAAAATAGATGTATATCCTTTTTTCAATTTTGGATGGAGTGTTTGAGATAAATTATTGTTACTTTGTTACAGGAGGTTGTTGATTTCTGTAAGAAGCATCTAACAGCAAACCATGAAGCTTTTCGTAACAAGAAGCTTAAGTTGGTCATTAACGATGCCAAGTAACGCTCTTTCTTTCTTGGTTGCTTTTGTTGTCAATCCTCACCTACAAGTACAATTATGATGTTTTCAAAACTATATACATACTTTTTCTTGAGCCAAAAATTATAAGCAACGGAAATATCTAGTTAATGGTTTGCTTTTCTTTTTGCTTTCCATAAGGTTGTTTACTCAGATTTTCTTTTTCACTTGAGATTTCTCTGTAATCAGTCAAAATAGTTTTGGCACCAATATGTGTTCCTTTCTTCTTACTGCTTGATTTATTGCTCTTCCAAATCAGGTTTGTTTTTCCAATTGCTTGATAGATTTTGATCCTTTTCCGCTTTCTTGATTGATCCTCAATCACTGTGAAATTGATATTTTTAATCTTCTTATTTGCTATATTGATTCTTTTTCCAAGGAGAAGGCTTTTAAGTAAGGCAGTAGCAGAATCTTCTCAGATCTTTCTAATCTTGCAGATGCTTGCACCAGTAAAAATCTTCTCTTAATTGATTCTCTCTAATCCAAAGATGCTTGATTGATTTTTCAGATTATTTTCCTTAGCTTTCTCACTTGATATTTTATTGATTCTTTCCTGTCCTAATATGCTTGATTATTTTTCCAGATTTATTTGCCTTTCTTGCTTAGTGTTAGATTGATTTCTTTTAATAATTGTGATATTGGTTCCTCTAGCTAGATTTCCTTGATAGATGCTTCAAGTTGTACTTTAGCTGGATTGTTTCTTTTTTTATTTTTCCCTGCAATTTGTCATTAGTCAAAATATATTAGCACTAACAATCTCCCTCTTTTTTATGATTACAATACTAGTACTAATGTAGTCAACTTCCCTGAATGTATAATTATATAGTCGACTTCATGACTTTTCTCCCCCTGACTGGTAGCACAGGTGCTCCCCCTGAATTCTTGCACAAGATGATGAATTCTTGCACAGGATAGTCGACTAACTACTTTACTAGTACTTAGTCTTCATTCTCTCCCCCTTTGTCATCAGCAAAAAGAAAATAATAGGAAATAATAGCCAACAAAAGCTAGACAATATTACATAGCACCATGGTAGAAATAGTCCTTAAAAAATTAATACATAACCAGAAACAGTTAGCCAAAAAAATTGACACAAATGAAAAGACATGCAATACAGTCGAAAAAATAGATGCACATACTTAATGTGGTGAAAAGAAACGAATCAGAAAGTTAAAAAAAACTTGGGGATAATATTTAAAGATTTTCTGAGAAATAGAATCTTTCTTCAAGCAAAGATTTTGGAAAAATATCCGTCAAAATAATTTCAATGTTGCCATTCAAAATATGACCTCTAATAAAATTATGTTTAATATCAATATGCTTAGCTCTAGAATGATGGACAGGATTTTTAGTCAGACAAATAGCACTAGAGATATCACATAAAATTTAAACAGGTTTAACATAGATATCAATATCACTCAATTATTGAATCATCCAAAGAACCTGAGTACAATATAATCCAATAGCTACATATCCAGCCTCAGTAGTGGAGATAGAGTAATGATCCAATCATACCTCTATACCTGGATTCATCAATGTTCTTACCATTTGGGTCCAGATTCAAGTTGCAAGATGGACTCATAGAAGTGCTAGTGAACTTCGCATTTTTCATTCCAAATTTTTGGATTAACTCTTTAGCATACTTACTTTGGCAGATGAAGATTCCATGATCAGATTGAAAAATTTGTAATCCCAAAAAGAATGTTAACTCACTCATCAAGCTCATTTTGAACTCACTTTGCATGAGATTAGCAACTTCCTTACACAGATCATCATTAGTACTTTCAAAATTAATATCATCAACATATATTTGAATAATAATATTGTCAGAAGAGGATTTTTTTTAATAAAGAGAGTGGTGTCAATACTCCCCCTAGAAAAATCATGATTTAGCAAAAATTTGCTTAGTCGATCATACCAAGCTTTGTGATCTTGCTTAAGTCCGTAGAAAGCTTTTGATAATTTAAAAATATGGTAAGGAAATTTTGAATTTTCAAAATCTGGAGGTTGTTTTACAAGAACTTCTTCTTCAATAAATTCATTTAAAAAGACATTTTTAACGTCCATTTTAAAGAGTTTAAAACCTTTAAAAGGAAGAATGCGAATAGACTCTAATCTTGCTATAAGAGCGAAAGCCTCATCATAGTCGACTCCTTCTTGTTGAGAGTAACCTTGAGCTACAAGTCTTGCTTTATTTCTAGTTACTTCTCCAACCTCGTTTAGCTTATTTTTAAATACCCATTTTGTTCCAATGATAGTGACATTTTCAGTTGTGGGAACTAAGGTCCAGACCTGATTCTTTTCAAATTGATCTAGCTCTTCCTTTATTGTATTTACCTAATCATTGTCTTTTAGAGCTTTTTCGACCTCCTTTGGTTCAAGTTGAGATATAAGAGCAATGTTGACATTTCTTTTGTTGGATGCCCTTATTCTCATTCCATCATTAGCATCACCAATGATAAATTTTTGGGGTAGTCAGGTTCACTTCTCCATTCATTAGGAACAGATTCTACTACTGGTTGACTTTCTTCGACAGTAGTCGACTGATCTTTGTCTGCAACTACTTTTGAAGTTATCAAATTATTGTTAGTAGCATCTTTATTATCAGAACTGCATTTTTTCTCAGGAATAAGGTTAGATTCATCAAAAATAATATGTATAGACTATTCATCGCTGCAAGAGTTGAATTTACCTAGATTATCCTTATCGTTGTTGTGAACAAAATATTTGCAGCAAAATGGATGAAAGTAACTGATATTTGGTTTCTTCTCATTTCATAGTTCATATGGAGTCTTCTTGAGAATGGGCCTAATTAGAAACCTGATAAGAATATGACAGACTTTACCTACCGCTTCTACTGAGAAATGATGAGGAAGAAAGTGTTCACATATCATAGTTCTAGCCATGTCTTGAAGAGTTCAATTCTTTCTCTCAATGACTCCATTTTGTTGAAAAGAGCAAGGAGAAGAGAAGTTGTGTGAGTATACTTCTTCATTACAAAAGTTTTCAAAGACTCCGCTTTCGAATTCTCCTCATGATCACTTTTGATGGATGTATTGTAGTAATCCTTTTCTATCTATACTTTCTTCAAAAAAAACCTCAAAATTCTTTAAAGTATCATCTTTGTTAGCTAAAAATATAAGCCATGTAAAACGGGAATAGTCATCAACAATAATAAAGGCATACCTTTTACCACCAATACTAGCAGTTCTAGTTGGATCAAAAAGATTCATGTGAAGAAGTTGAAGAGGTTCTGTAGTAGAAACAATATCTTTTGATTGGAAGGAGTTCCTTGTTTGCTTATCCATTTGACAAGCGTCATAGATGTGATCTTTTGTGTAATCCCATTTTTGCAGTCCAATTACCAATTTCAGTCTTGCAAGCTTCTCAATTAATCTCATGCTTGTATGGCCTAACTTTTTGTGTCAAATCTATGAATCCTCATAAATGGATGAAAGACAGATGTAATTTGTGGATCCTTTCATTGAGTCAAGAATGTAAACATTCTTGTCCCTGCTTTCAGGGAGAATTTCCTTTCCTGATACATCCTCAATAATGCATCCAGCTTTCTTGAATCTTACTTCCAAGTTAGAATCATACAGTTGATTAATGCTCAGCAAATTGTATTTCAGACCCTTCACAAGGTAAATATTAGTAATACCACAAGATTCATTAAAAAAGATGGTACCAATACCAATGACAGTTCTAGTCGAGTTATCTCCAAATCAAATTTTTTCACCATTAAAATTAACAACATATTTAAACAAATTTTTGTTGTATGTCATATGATTTGAACATCCGCTGTCATGATACCACTTGCCTTTTATTTTCGAGCGAAGTTCCTGCAAAACAAAATTACTTCTTTTGAGGTATCCAATTAGTTTTGGGTCCTTTTTGGTTAGAGGTGTTTTTGACTTTTCAAATCATGTTTGATGGTTTAGACAGACGAAATCTGCATCGAAAATAAGAACGACTAGGTTTACCACAATAGGAACATGAGCTTTTACCAATTTTATCATATCTTGACAGACTAAGATCACTTTGAGAGTAAGTCAACTGGTATGACCCAGTTGACTTAAATTCTTTGCTAGAGCTGACAGATTGTCAAGCATTTTTTTAAGAGAATTTTTAATTCAAGGTTTTCTTCATCCAAAAGATCTCTTTCAACTGCACAAACTTTGAGTTTGATTTCCAAAGCTCTTTTTTATCTTGAATGGTTCTAAGGTTCTCAAATGATCTTTTTAGGTCTGTGATGGCCTGATCCAGTAATACTCTTAAATCATAACAATTTTTACAAAAATTAGATTTTACCTGACTGGATTCATCAATAGCCATGAAGCACACATTACCAAATTCATCTTGATCGTATTCAGATGTGTTTTCATCACTCCAGCTGTTAAGTGCTTTGTTTCTTCTATATCCTTGATAAAATCTTCTCTTTGCTTCGGGACACTCATTTGCAATGTGCCCAAAATTTTTCACACTCATAACACCTGCCATCGTTTCTATTATAGTTAGTAATTTATTTATTTCTAGAGTTATTTGACTTACCTCTCCTTTGGTTTCTATTGCGTCTGAAGGTTTTCATGACAGATTTTGTGATCAGTGCAATTTCATCCTCATTGAATTCGTCATCATCTTCTTGAATGTCATCAGTTGCTTTGAAAGCGATAGATTTTTTTCTTCTTATCTTCTTTTTCCTTTTTGTTAAGATGCGTTTTCTCAAAAGCAATCAGATCTCCTCGTACTTCATCATAGGTTAAGTTCTTTAGATCCATGCTTTCTAGTGAAACGACCTTGGCATGCCATGGAGGAGGCAGACTTCTAGGAACTCTCTTTATGTGTCCTATGAGAGCATATTCTTTTCCTATAGCTTGAGTTCTCCATTGATTTTGCTTAGTCGTGCAAACATACTCATAACAGATTCTCCTTCTTTCATTTGGAATAGTTCATATTCATAAACAAGGAGACTAACAATGGTTTCTTTTACTTTATCAGTTCCTTCATAAGTAACCTCCAATTTGTCTCACATTTCTTTAGCAATTTCGCAGCTGGAGATTTTTTCATATTCTTCCCCACTGATGGCATTGTAGAGGACATTTTTTGCCTTAAATTTTATCTGAATAATCTCTATTTGTTCATTAGTGTAATTTTTCAGACTAGGAATAACAGGAGCTTGACTTCCTTCATAGCTTAATGTACTTCCATTTGCTGGTTTGGTTGTGGGGATGGGAATATCATCAAGTTTGATAACCCTCCAAACTTTCACATCATAAGACTTGATGAAGATCTCCATTCTAATTTTCCAATGTGAGAAGTGCTTTCCATTGAAATAAGGAGGTCTGATTTGAGAAGTTCCCTCTTGAAATAGTGCACCAATGGTTTGATTCTGATTTGTCATGATCTTTTTCTCACTTGTGGTTAGACAAAAATATTGTGAGACTAGATTTTGCTACCAATTGAAAGTGCAATGGGGGAGGGGGGGCGGTTGAATTAAATTTTCTTCCTTTTTCTTAACTTAAGCCTGTATTAAGATACTCAACTAGTATATGAGATATTTGACTAATTAAAACAGATATATAAGCATATAAAAAAGTAAAGTGCGTAAAAGGAAAATTCAACACAAGATATTTTTAACTGGTCCAGATATGTGAATCCTAAGTCCAGTCCCCTTGGATTGTAAGGGATATCTCTTTAAGCCTTTAGTGGAGTGATGGTTACAAGAAATAGAACTTAAAACTAAATTCAGATTTTCTCTCCTTTTTTTGTGTTTTTCTTTTTCTTTTGATACAATCCTCTCTTTCAATTTTTTCTTTTTTTCTCTCTCTTTTTCTTTCACAGTAACTAGTCTAAAGTGTACAATGATTTTCTAAAGACAAAGAGCTTTGAAGAATGACTTGAAATGCAGTAGGTTTGTATACCTCATGAGATATCCGGATGCCTCCTTATATTGAAGAAATGTCATCCCAAGGGATTCACTACTAGAAAATAATTTTTTAGCGGCAATTAAAATTTGCATTAGCGGTCATAATAATGGTTGTTAAAGCTTTTACCAGCCAATGAACTACGGCCGCTGTTTCGGACGTCGGCAAAGGATTTCGCGGCTGTTCAAACAAGTGCTAGTAAAATTAGGTCTAATTGCCGCTAAAACTCATTTGATTTTGTGGCAATTGGTTGCGGCAATTAAGATAGCTACTAAATCCAATTCAAAGTGGTTAGTTATTCTCATGTAGCGTCCATCTTTATAGTCGCTAAATCCAACTAAATTGCCTCTAAACAAAGTTATTTTAGTGGCAATTAATTACGGCAATTAAGATGACTGCTAAATCCAATCCACAATGGTTTGTCGTTCTCATATAGCGCGTCCATTTTTATAGTCGGTAAATCTAATTGAATTGCTGCTAAAATTAAATTTATTTTAGTGGCAATTAATAGCGGCAATTAAGATGACCGCTAAATTAAACTAGAAGAGTTTGTTACACTCATGTAGTGTCTATTTTTATAGCCATTAAAATTGCCGCACAAAAATATTAGTTTTGGCGACAACTAAAATAGTTGTTAAATCAAATATGAAACAATTTGTCATGCTTATGTAGCATCCATTTTTATAGCCGATAACTTTAATAAAATGTAATCTCATAAAATCAAATAACTTTATAATATTAATTCATAGAATAAAATGTAATCTCATAAAATCTGAACAACCAAAACAAAGTATTAATCTAAACAGCCATAGTATCACAACTTAAAAAATAAAATATTATTTATATAACGGATCAACAAAAAATAATGTCTTCATAGCATTTTCACGGTTATTCATCATATTGAAATATTCCATAAGCAAAATCAAACATCAAATTGTTTGACCTGAAATATCAAAATAATGTGTGAAAAGATAAATTGTAATGTGTAAAAACATCATAAACAATCTTAAAGATCCAAAGTCACTTGGATCTCCTATATAGATTCTAATACCAAGTTCTTATATGTTTATATGAAAGCAAGACAGGTGAAAAGCATCATATCCAATATCAATAGTGAGCTAGGAGAAATGTTAACAAATATACTATAGATGCAATATAAAGTTTTGAAATTATTCGGACATTCCAACATATTTGCACTAGAAGAGCTCTAAACTTGTAATAGAAACACACCAAAACAAACTATAAATGCATCAAAACAACAAAAGAATTGCACCCAAAAAGCAACAAAACAACAATAGAGTTGATGCAACACAAGTGTCAGGCATTTAACAAAAATATCTCCCTTCTAAACTCTTAACTCTCTTTCTATTTCCTTCGAAATCATTCCAGTGAATATTGTCATCTTCATCAAATGTTACAGCACTAGTAGTAGCACCCCAACCATTACCCAGAAGATGAAAGATCATTTTTGTGGTTATAAATGTACTATGGTTGTAAAGGCTTTAGCATATACTACAAGTTTTCGCTAGTTGTTGATGAAGAGGTTCGAGCAGGCAATTTTTCTGCCAACTATTCACTTATCAAATTACCAGTTAGCTCGACTGATTTTTTCAATATGTTAAGCTCTGCTATTATAGTAGAATATAAACTGTCTGAGGACTGTTACCAATATCATTATAAGAGACGTCAATACCAGACTGATAAAACCAGTAGATTTCATTGTACATATCCAAATAAGCCACATGATCAAGGTCTAGTTCATATTTCATAAAGTCTTTTATTGTTAGGGAAAACATTCAGCTTTGTTTGTTGAAAATGGGAAAAGGCTCACAAGAAATAGGATACGTATCTGAATTGATTTTATAGGTGGAGTAAAGACATTTGTGCTATCCTAATACATCTATGTTGCATCCTCTATAAAATCATTTACCTCCTTATGATGTTCAGATTTCAGCTGCTCCTGAATTCTTATTTTCTGAAAGTCTATAATTTGAGATGTAGACCTTATGGGATTAAAAGTCCTACATTTACAATCATGCAATTCACATACTAGTTGAGGTGAAAGTTTTCCATCTGCAAAGTCACTAGTAATACTGGTTCCACACTTGATACAGACAAAACTTATTTGTATCACCACAGACTTGACTATACTGACATTTACCACTTTACCACGTATGACATAGTTGCCTTCAAAAATTATACTAATGTGACTTACCAAAAGTTGCTATCCCTCTCAGATAATTGAATTCAAGTCCATCATTTATTGTACACTTTTATATAATTATAATATTAATGCACATAAATTATTGTAAACAAATGATGTATATGATGAGGTTTTCAAAGAAATTTTATTAATTTATGCTCAAATAGTAGCAAAGTAGTAGCACCAAAGGATTAAAAAGAGTAATACCATCAGAAGTTGGAGTAGTTTTCGCAACACTGGGTATCCCTATTGTTTGTGGCATTTGTCCATGGTCATTATCAACATTGGGGCCTGATAAGTTTTAACATGTTAGTTAATAAATTTTTTATATGATGATATTTCATAAAATAAAATGTCAAACTTAAGTAATCATGTTACCAGTCCACTTGAGGTTCCATTAATATTTCAAGGCACGAATTCATTAAGAGCATACTTGTGCATGAATTATCTCATTTGGAGTAATTCTACTTGCATATTATCTTGATTTTGTTTCATCATATTCATTTCTTCATTTTGTTTTGCCTTTAATTCAATCATCTCCCGCTCTAATCGTTGTACAACCTCATTAGATGAATCCTCTTCGTTGGTCTATCGAGAAAGATCTACTACCCCATAGAACAGAAGGAGTTGGACCAAGTCCTAATCTACAAACATACTCACTTCTTTCATTTCCCAATACCTGAGAATATACATCGCCTTTTCAAGCAACACGATGTGAAGGTTAGTCAGTAGATCCCTTGCTAGTGCTCATCTTTTCATTTATCATGTCCTGGGCAAAGAATACATATCAAATTCAGTTTGAAAACATGTATCTATTTTTAAACTTTTTCCTTATTGTTTCCTGAGGTAGAAAATAAAAGAAAGGAGAAATCTTATAATTATTTTAGCAGAATGTTCATCCATTGGTCTACCATCCACATATTTTTTATGAGTTAGTAAGAAAATTTTAGCTCGTATAGGCTCTATACCATTTACAGCCTAATACAATAAAGTTAATGTCATTTATGATTGACATAAAGAGTGAATTATTATAGTTTCTAATTTGAACATGTTTACCTGCTCATCTATCAAGGTAAAATACTTTTGGATCCTCTTGTGTGAGGCATCTTTTGCATGGCCCTGTTATTTCTATTTGTTTGGATGCGTCTCTATCATTGAAAAATTAAAATGATATCTCATGAATTATAAATAATGATTGAGCATTATAAAAATTCAAACACTTCTAAAAGTAGCAAATAGGAGTACATTTTTCAAGATTTGTTGATACCTTTGCTTTTTCAGAAAGCCAATAAAAGACAAAATCACTCCATTGATCCCTCGGTATACAACTTGGTCTATTTTTTAGCAAAGCATTTTTAGTCTTATACTTTGGAACATAATCACCTTTTAAAGAGCACTTGTAATCCTTCCATTTCTTTCCTAGAGACTTTAAGACAGAATCTTCTCCACATTTTGGGATAGAGAACTACTTCTGAAAAATAAAAATCAACATTTAGAAATTAACATTATGTATAAAAGATGTAGCTAGTTCGACTCATAATAATTACATCATACCCTCACAAAATTCAACAATTTCTTCTTTTCCTCCGTGTCAAAGTTTTTTCAATCATTTATGTGTAGAGGTGTTAATTCTGGAGTTCTTGCAATAATTCCTAAAAAGCTAGCAAGCTTTCGACCCTCTTTTGCAATAGATTGGTTACAACTATTAAACTGCACATCAATTGTTTTCCTCGGAGGAAGTTTCCAAATATCTTTTAGTAAAGTAGGTTCATGTACCTTTCTTGCCTCTGAATTACCTGAAAGGAAAAAAATTGGAAGATCATCAAATGATAAGAACATATATTGTTAAATTAATTGAGAGATTTTCTACAACTTGTTAAATGATAGTGTCATAGGCCCTTGGAGAATGTGGTCAGAAATCCATAATAGAGTCCGACCACAATGACCAAATTGATTATCTTCATGCATAAGGATACAAGATTACCTAGTAGAAAAGATTGAAAAATCATCACAAACCTCCCTTATTTCTTTTCTATTGCAATTTCTGGATTATTATACGATAATTTTTGAACTTTCCATATATAGAAAAGAAATAGAAAGAGATAGACTAAAAACGACATCTGTTATGTCAATGACACCAAAGGGATATTAAATGAATGGAATACAATGAAATAGAACCACTTTGAGGTTCCCTCTGAAATGAGGCATGTAAGAGAGCCACTACGAAGAAGTTCCGGGAGTTACGAAGGAAGCTTCGAGCTCATATTGGTCATGAGTTGGGAACGAGAATCGAATTTTATGAGATCGAATCTCCTGTTGTTCCTCAGTAGCTCAGTGGTAGAGCGATAATTCTACAAAGCACTGATGGGTGGTGAAAATATGCTTTTATGACATCCAATACATAGGATTATTGTGAGTTCTTAAGCATATTTTGTTAGTTTGATATACGTTTTATGTTAATTTTCAGGAAAATGAAGATTCCAATGATTTATCAGACGATGGAGTGATTTGCTTGCAACTTTGATAGATCTTTAAAAAAGATGCAAATGAATAGTTTTTCACACGCCATTATGTCACCTGGAAATAATGATTTGAAGGTTGGAAAGCATGTGAGCAATGTGTACTGAAAATTAAAAGTTAGAACAACAATTGCTTGAATTTGGGTGACAACAAAGTGGAAATTAAAGGCAACTGAAAGTTGGAAGAGCTTGTGAAAGCAAAATAGATAAAGTATGTATGAGTTATAGAGTTGTTTGATCGAAAGTTGATTGAATTCGCATAGGAAGGAACTAAAATAAATGCACTTGGGGGTGGACTGCAGTGTGGGAGAAGTAAACTGCGCATTTAAATGAGAGTAGGCTGGTTAGTGGTGATCTCCAAATACGAAGATGTCGTTGATCTGTTCGATAAAGCGGGCAATTGCTTTTAACTCGCCAAATCATGGGATAAAGTAGGAGCAGTATATGTTGAATTGGCTAATTGTTATCTTAAGTTGGATAACAAACATGAGGTTGCTAATGTTTATATAGATGTTGCTCATATATTGGTACTAGAAGTCAAATACTACAGAGGCAGTATCTGTTGGGAAAAAATAAACCGGACAAAGCAAGAACACAGCTAATAATTTGAGAAAATAAAGATAAAGAATAATAGAACACACAGATTTACGTGAAAAATTCCTAAACAAATTAGGGTTAAAACCATGGGCAAAGACAGAAGAATTTCACTATGAAAAATAATAGGAATTACAAACTCTCAAATTATAAAGGAGAAAACAATGACAATTCTCTCTTTATATTTGAAGCAGCTAATCTCTCCATATTTTTCTCTAACTCTCTCAATATATTTTTCCTCTCTAGTTTGGATTCATTTTCTCTCCTTGAATGAATGATCTTCAAAGGATCAAACTACTCCTATATATAGGAGTAATTTGGTAGGAGCGATGGTTGTCAAATTTGACACAACTTCGGTAGCCCAACATCTCCTGGAGTAATCATC
>DF358284.1:1101-14220 GCA_000787875.1 Solanum virginianum
ACAAATTGAAAAAGGCTTTATATGGCTTGAAACAGGCGCCCAGAGCATGGTACGAGAAGATTGCGGAGTTTCTAGTTCATAGTGGTTATCATGTTGCCCCAGCAGATTCAAGTTTGTTCGTGAAAGTTCAAGGAGGCAAGTTATCAGTTGTCCTCATATATGTGGATGATTTGATCATCACTAGAGATGAAAAAGATGAGATTCAACGAACAAAGGAAAACCTATCAGTTAGATTTCAAATGAAGGAGCTTGGAGAATTGAAGCACTTCCTAGGATTGAAAGTTGAAAGAACTGACAAAGGTATATTTCTTGGTCAGCAGAAATATGCGAGAGATATACTTCAAAAGTTTGGGCTAGCAGGGTATAAGCCGATTTCTACCCCAATGGAGCCAAACCTGAAGTTGTGTATCAATAACGGGAAAGACTTGGAGGATGCAACAATGTATCGACAGATAGTAGGTAGTCTCATCTACCTAACTCTTTCCAGACCTGATATAGCATTTGCAGTTGGCATTGCTAGCAGGTTCATGCAAAATCCGAGGAAGCCACATCTTGAAGCAGTTAGACGTATCCTGAGATATGTCAAAGGAACACTTGACTGGGGACTCTTCTACGAGAAGGGAGTAGAGTGCAAAGTGAATGGGTATTGTGATGCTGATTATGCAGGAGATCATGACACTCGTCGTTCGACTACTGGCTATGTGTTCAATCTAGGCTCAGGAGCTATATCATGGTGTAGTAAGAGACAACCTACAGTTTCTCTTTCTACAACCGAGGCAGAGTACAGGGCAGGAGCTATTGCAGCACAAGAGTGTGCTTGGTTAACTCAACTAATGAAAGATTTGAACCAACCAATTGAAGATGGAGTCATATTACACTGTGACAACTTATCAGCAGTTCGACTAGCTGAAAACCCAGTGTTTCATGCTCGAACCAAACATGTGGAGGTACATTATCACTTCTTAAGGGAGAAGGTACTTCAAGGAGATATTGAGATGAGACCAGTCAAGACAAACGATCAAGTTGCAGATATCTTTACAAAGAGCTTACCTGCAACAAAGCTCTTCAAGGAGATATTGAGATGAGACCAGTCAAGACAAACGATCAAGTTGCACATATCTTTACAAAGAGCTTACCTGCAACAAAGCTTTCAGAATTCCGCAAGTCACTTGGAATGATTATACGCACGAGGAAGGATGACAATGAGGGGGAGTGTTAGAATTCATTGTCTACCATCCCACCACTTTGTCAAAATTAGGAAAATAAAATCCAAGAATTTAGCTAAAAGATTTGTCAAAATTGGTAGACAAGAAAAGTCTAAGTTAGGTATAAGTTTGGTATAAGTTAGGTATAAGTTTGATTTTGTTGTATTTTATTGATGTCATTAGTGACATCAATCCAGTGATTCTCAACAACTTCTTAACACCTCGTGGTCTTGCTCTTGAGCAGACTGATCTTCCTTTATAGCAGAGCATCTTCTGAACATTTTTTTTTTGGGAAACAAAAATAAGATTTAATTAATAAAATATGTACCATGTAAAATTTCATGGTTTCATACATCTATTTATTTGTACAGTAATTATATTTATTTAGTAATTACATAGTGCTTTTTCAAAAAAAAAATAATAAATAAATTCACCAGGGGGTTTCTATCTTTGTTGTGCTCGTTGTATAAGCCATTGCTTATAGCTGCGTCCAGTCATCCTCTTCTTCAAATTACCTTCCTCGTTTTTCTCCATCTCCATGACCATGATCCCTTTTGAACTCTCAAATAACTCGGAAGTTACTCTCTTGTAGTTTCTATTGTTTGTTTTTTAAGCTTTATTTTGTCATTTAGCTTCAATGGCGAAAAAGTAAGTTACTGTCAGTCTGTCCTGTGTAAGCTTTTCTGCCAACTGCAGAGTGCTGCCTGCTCTCCTTTCTGCGTTGAGATAGTGCTCTGCATCAGCTGCGCATGCAGTTAATGGAGAGGGTGATAGTTATTAGGCTAATTTAGTGGCATCGAAAGAATAAGTTGAGTTGAAATTGAGAATATTAAAATGAATTGAAATAGAGAATGGATTGGGTTATGATCTATTCAAATTTACTTTGAGATCAAATGGGCTAAAATTTAGGTTGGATCATGACTCGTCCAATTTCATCGTAATTTTAACATCTTATTATCTATTTTTTATGAGAATTTCATTTCAAAAAAATAAAAATAAAAAATTACAAATAAATAATAAAAAATATACATTATATCAATGGAAATAAAGAGTCTTAAAATGAATTGAAATTGTTAAAAAAATTGGGTCCGATTAAAAATTATTTCAAAATACGTATCAATGGGATTTTCCCCAAAGTGACTGCACACGACCTCTTTTTATTTGGAAGTGTGAGGTTGCTCCCTAGCTATTCTTAAAAGTAATGATCGATGATTAATTGAGCTGTTGTTTGCAATATAAATTTTAAACTCATGGCCAAAAAGTATTCAGCACGAGACAAAAAAAACACTATAGACGTATAGGAAATAAGAAATCTACAATAACTTTCAATTTTCTAGTGTAGAGAAAGAAGGAAGAACATCAATAGGACGAACAAGAATTATCAAAATATTAAAAATATTGGCAAGAATACCTACAAAGGTAATTAATAACATGCAACAATAAGTTTTCTCTTTGCAAAAATTGAATGTTTAAGCAAAAGAAGAAACTGAAATATTTTACATTCTTAATACACTGATTATATATATTTTAACTAATAATAGTCAATTTATGGTGTGATCGAGAATATTTCAAAACCATGATAAATTCTTGGGCAGAAGCTCCAACTTTTGCTAATTTTTTTCCAGAGTTAGGTGTTGCACGTAACCATAATTCTGCTAGATGTTTGAGAGGCAAAGAAGGACATATTGGCATCCCTAACATGCGAACCTCCACCTACGTATCAAATTATCAAAATCAAAATTAATAATCAACTGTTATTGAAAAAGATAATATAGAAATTTTTTAATAATAATATAAGTATTTAATTACCTCATTTTCACTCTGGAGACTTAGTTTTTGTGCAAGATACTTCTTCATGTAGGAAGCTGGTACGTTCACATCCCTATTTAATCAGAAAAGTTGTATAACATGTTTATTGACGTAAAAGATATTTATAGTATTAAAAAAGGGTACTCCATCTTTTCATGAGATCAAATTGCAATTACACAAAAATGGGGGAAAATAATTGCCTCAATTTTTGTCAAAAGTCATTTTCCCTCACAATTACCTACATTTCATATTACCTCTTTGAGAGAGAATTCATGTAAAACAAATCAAATTACCTCTACCAAATAAAAATTGAATGGTCAAAGTGTTGTTCTCCCATCTAGAACTTCAAGAATATATATGTGCAAGACATGATTTCTTTGTAAATATTTAAACGCAATTAAAGACTTACTTGATCTTTATGTAGCGTGAAGAAATTTGTGGTAAGGGTGAAAGACATTCCCTGAAACAATTTTATCTAGTCAAACATTTTGCATAAATCGAAATACACATAAGAGTATTACATAAAATTGAAAGCATAGAATTAAACTCACCGCTTATCACATGCAACCAAAGTGAACCAAATAGGATGGACTCTTTCCTTCAGTACTCTAGTACTATAGTTGTTTGTACCTGTTGCTGCCTCAATAGTAACTCGAGCTTGTTTCACATTAGTATTTGTTCCATTATCACCACCATCACCACCGCCTCCAGTAGTAGTAGTAGGATTTTTCATTTCCTTTTTCTTTCTTCCACGTCGGCTCTTTTTTCCTTTTCCTTTATTAGTAGGATTACTACTTGATGATGCTTCAATAGCTTGAACAACATTAAGTTTGTCAATTCTATGTTCCTTAAGTTCTGGAGAAGGCGCATACTCCTCGTCTTCTTCATCATCGTTATCGACAATGTCCTTATCTTGATAATCATCAAGATTGATTAGTGGAGTATTGAATTTTGAAACATGCTCTTTGGTCTTGGATAATTTGTTGGAATTGTCTAAAGTGACACCTTTTGTTATCAATTTGTTCAACGGTTCCCATAAGTCATTCGTCCCATCCAATGGTTCAATACTTTTGTTTTTCTTTGATGACTCAGCAACATAAGTAGTATTCTCAACCTTCAACAAGTGATAAAATGAATTGTAATTCACTAAGGGGATTCAAAGTATTTAGAATAAAATAGACCCCATAGATCTTGGTCCACACAATCAACAAAATAGTAGAACTTATATAATTGTCTACCATGCCAAGTGCCAAATTGCGACAAATTCAAGATCCGGATGAATTAGTAGAGGTTAAGGATGAGTATCATCTACATATAAATATATAGTTCGAGTAAAAAATAATGATTTCAATTGAACTCACGGAATTCAACTTTGATTTTGTTTGGATTCCAACCATGTCAATTAAACAATTACTTTCTCCTTGAGATAGTATATTAGCAAATGTCTAATTAGAAGAGTTTGAATGGACCAACAGGTTCACTTCTTAGTGTGTCATGTTGAAAAAATTAAAGTATTAAGCGATCAATCTAAGTTATGAAGGAGTAGACAAGAAATAATTACCTAATACTAACGTATGAATACTTAAAAATAGTATATTTTTGGAGAATCCAACACAGATATGACTAGCATATGACTAATTAAAACATGAAGTGGATTTCAATTAATTAAGTACCTGTTGTTGATGTTGAGTAGCTTTGCCTGAAAGAAGAGGAATGCTTGAACTTCCTGGCTGATCTCCTTTTATCTGATCACATCAATTATAATTGCATTTCTCATTTTCGTTTATCTCAAAAAAATGATTATTTTTTTTCATACAACAACAACTACTACACACGCCTCAATACCAAATAAGTTAAGGTAAGCTATATAAATCCTCATGACTAAAAACATAAAGTAGATTTCAATTATACCTGTTGTTTATATTGAGTAGTTTTGCTTGAAAGAAGAGGAATGGTTAAAGTTCCCGGCTCCGTGTCTCCTTTATTTTGATCAATAACATTGTTAAATTTGGATGAATCTTGAAAACAAACAACATTAGTATTATTTTGTGAATTTCCTCTTCTTCTTCCTCTCCCTCTTCCTCTCCCTCTTCCTCTTCTGGTACTACTGCTCGAAAAGTTGTGTTGATTCGAAACTTGATCATCAACTAAAGGTGGTGCAGTATTTATTATTGAAGAAATTGATTTCTGCTTTCTCCTCGAACTTGTCGCAATAACAACAGGAGGAGGAGGAGGCGATGGTGGATTATCAATGAGCATGTTGGGACAACTATTAATATCAATATCCTCACGAGTTAACTTTTTGGATTCGCATTTTTTGAATTTTTCAATTAGTCTACGCTCAATCAGTTCTCTTCTTTTACTTGACAATATGTCTCTGATTCCTTGCACTTGGTGGTCAAGCCTGTAAAATTATTTGATTCCTCAAACATTAACACTTTAATATAAAATAAGATGGTGAAATTATAAAGAATGTATACAAAATCTAATAAATTATTTTTCTCAAATTTAGAACTCTTAAACCTAAAATGATAGCTCCACCCTTCATCATCACTGTTGTCTCCCTACTGCTTTTTGCCAAATTATTGCTTTCAATTGACATGACTAACTCAAATCATATGTTGAAAACTGAAATAGACTTCATGACTAGATGACAACAATTTTAGCATTTTGGCATAGTTGGTAACGTGAACCAAGTGGAAAATAAAGCCAAAATCAAAAGACAATGATCTTTTTAATTTTTTGAAAAAAATAATGATGTCCGGGCCAATTTTAATACACTTTAACTGTATTATCAGGTATGTGTTATTTCTCATCAGCAGAACTATCGATAGAATTCTATTGTTGCACAAGTTGTGTATTTTTGTTTTTACAGTTTAAGTCGTGATCATAGTTTCATATCATCTAATGCATCAAGCAGGTGCCTACGGTCAACCTATGAAAGTCAAAATACTTAATTTAACTTAAATTTCGAGTATAGATTGTTCAACTTATTTAATATAATTTGAGAATAATATAAATAATATTATAAGTCAGCACAATGAAAGATCCAAAATATTTTTTAAAAATTTGAGAAAATTATACTCAATGAAAATATTGTTTGACTTTTCAAACAGTAATACATTTACATAAAATAAGACTGAGTATATAATTCTCTATGTTTCACTTTATGTGATATAATTTTTCATGCCTTTTTAATTAAAATTTACTTATTGAAAGCTAATTAAAAAAAGGGGGATATAAATAACAATAATAAACAATTCAAAATATTTCAAAGGCGTATCACATAAAATAAAGAATATACCTGATTTTCTGCAGGGGATCAATACCTAAATCCATATTACATTCTGGACAAACTTTCAATTTCTCTTCTGTTATCTTCCTAGTTATGCACTTCTTGCAAACTATAAAAAAAATATATTAAATATAAATTAGTCAAATTTCATCAAAATCCAAATTATCAACTTTAATCTTTATCAATTCAGAAAAAGAACAAAGACAAACAAAGAATTAAGAGATAAAAAGTGATGAGAAAGAAAAAAGAAAAATGTTGAACCAGCATATGTCACCTCTTTTTTGATAGATACAAAAAACAAAACCCCAAAAATCCAGTAATTTTTCTCGACAACGGCCAAATGCTAGAAATTGATCATACAAGAAAGCTAAAACAAAAAATATATATATTAAACAGTTTAATCAAGAAATATGATATATGTGCTAGATTATAAGTTCATACAAAGACCTAGATCACATAAACTTTGAAAAGGACACAAACTCTACTGAAAAACCTAGGAAAGAACGATAACAAAACATAAAAAGTTACATTTAAATTAATCTTTTAAAAAAATGTTGAAAAGAATGAGAAAAAAAAGTTTCAAGATCTTGAAATGACAAGAACAAATGATTTAAGAAAATTACTGAAAAAATTAAAATCACAACAACATACCGAATAATCTCACAAAGTGAGATATAAGGAGGGTTCATCTCTATCGACCACATACACATAGATAGAAATTATTTCTGATAACCCTAGCCTTGGGGAGAAACCCAAAAACCCTTTTTTTTCAAGAAAACATCGAAAATAACGTAACAGAGAAAATAAAAAATTCATGAAATCACAAGTATAAATGATTTATGAACATCATTCAAATAAAAAAGAAACTCCAAAAAATCAAATTATCTTTTTTTAGGAAAAAAAGAAGGATGAAAATTTTCTCACATCTATGACAACATTCTTCAATGATGGTGACATTTCTGCATAGCTTTTTGCAAATTTCACATGTCAAAATACTCTTCAAACTCTGTTGACATCTACGAATATCATCCATCTTTTTCATACACCAAAAAAAAAACTAATAAAAGGAAACTATATCAAATTATTTTTCCTCTAATTATAAACAAATACATTCCATTATTCCTTAATCTAATAAAAAGGAAAAAAAGATTCCCTGTTTTCTTGATGCTTGATTTAGTGTGGTGTGTGTATAGAAGAAAGACAGAAAAGAGGGATATATAGGAAAAGAGGAAGAGATTTTGGGGAGAAGGAACAAATAATTAAAGAAGTTTGAAATACTTGGATTGTGATTAGAATATAATTAATATATGTGGAGAGATTTTTTGAATTGTGAAAAATAATAATATGGATAAAATTAAATTTATAGATGATATAATACTAATGAAATTCAACTATTTTTTTCATGGCTTTTATAATACCATTAAGGTGACAAACTACATTATCTTGCTCTTTACGATTTAAATAATATCTGAATACTCCAAATTCTTTTTCAAATTTCTTTATTCTACCTTAGAAGAGTTTAAACCATGTCTCTTATACTTTAATTAACAATTGTAAACTTGTAAAATAACGATTAAAAGTTAATTTTGAGAACTATAATAGCTCTCTTTTATGCTTTAATTAATAGTTGTAAACTTATAATATAACTATTAATGTTAATTTGGAGAGTTATAATAGTTATCCTCGACGAAAGTGGATCGTATGTAGTAATCTCGACTTGAATTACTAGTTGTTAGGAATCCTCACTTTAATTTTCTAGAGATCTATAGTTGTTCTCAGGATGATATAGAGTTGTTTTTCTAACACCAATAATGATATTTATATAAATACAACTAGGACTTAGGTTAAATTGACTAATGGGCCGATTCATTTAGTTACGGAATAATTACCTTTTATAAGGTATTTATTATTTTTAAACATATTTTTTATTTATTATCTAGATATTTCATATTTGAAAAATATTTACCATTTATATCAATTATATTATGTATTAAAAGTGAATTATGTATGTATTATAATTATTTTAATAAAAAACTGAACTATATATTAAAAATGTAATATAAATCAATTACACTATGCTTAAAGATGTATTATAAGTGTTTAAAATATATTGAATTTAAATATTGATTAAAAAAATTGCATTATATATTAAAAGTGAATTATATATGTATTAAAATTATATTAATATAAATAATAAATATTTTTTAAATATGATATAGGTAGATATATCAGGTCCAAAAGATATTTTTTTTCCAATAATAAAACTAATGTAATAATTAACTTTAAAAATCATGAAACTTGCACGTGAAATTTTAAACTTGTTTTTTAAATATCATATCATTCTTCTTTAAATCAATCTCAATGCTTCATTATTCTTAAGTTGATTTGCATATGTCCGTTAAAGTGGGTCAAAATCTTATTATGCTGTTATAAGATTGCATATGCCGCCAATGATGCCTATTAATATATGCTGTTTGTCTTGATCTGTCACATGACATAGTCTAATTGCGAGATCAAGTGATGTTTCTTAGGTGAAAGTGATGAAATTCTTCAACAATTTCTTATGAATTTTAAATTCCTTCTATCACTAAATTAATCTAATGTTTGACGAGTTTAAAATATCTCTCTATATATAAATAGCACATAAATTTCATTAAAGAATGGCTATTCCGCCTTTGATGGTAGGTATGCTTCATAACCGTTGATATTGGATTGTAGTCGCATAGGATGCGCAGATGTTACAAATCTGGCATTAAGGAGCCAACACTGTCTTTCTCTACCCTTTTTCCTTTTTATTTTTTAAATTAAAGAAAAAGGAGTGGGGACCACCGTGTCTGCATATGTCATGCCACATCAGCATGATCTCATAAACGAATTAGTCAACTAATACGCGCTACAGTGTGAACTATGTAAAGTCATTCAGCCAAAAAAGTCAATTCTCAACTTTACTTGTTACGGCAAAAATTGTGCACACATGGTTAACTCGAAAAAAGAATGATGTTTTCATTAGATATAATCAATTTAAATTCTGAAAAAATATGTGTGTATTTCATTTATTTATTTGATAGTTAAGTTAATTATCTAAAGTATAATATTTTTTTAAATTATATGAATCAACCTTTAATAGATATCAGGGTTTATGGATTATTAAAATAAATATATTTAATTCAAAAAATATATATTTTATATGATTAAAATAATTATCTACTAAATGAACGAGAACACACTAAAAAAATTAAAATTTAAATCAAAATGATCTAATTTAAAAATATGCAAAAATCAATTTTAATCGATAAATTGAAGCAAAAAAGCACAAATGAATGGTTAATGGCTAAAGCAAATATCAATGTCTTTGAGAGCTTTGAAGTTGATTTGAACTTATGTGTCACTTAATTTTATATAGTTCCTTGCCTAAACTTCATCCTTTCATAATTTTACTCATGTTTTACTACTGAAAGTTCTTAAGTTCCCTTTTAAATTCATTGAAAAACTATTTGTTACCAAATGCTTTCAAACTTAAATATCATGTACGTATGAATATTTTTTTATCGATCAAATCAAAATTAAATAAGTTAGAACTAAAAATTAAATATTTTATTTATTTGATTATAAATTTAACGTTATAAATCAAAATCGATTAATCGAATTGATAATACATAAAATTAAAATCCAATCAAACTGATCAAATGTGCACTTTATTTTAATTAGAATACTTATTAGAATGTATTGAGTATACTTAAGTATATCTTTTGTTTAATTTATGAATTACACTTTTTTTAATCTATTTTGAGGAAAAAAGTTTTTATTTGATTTATGGTGCTACAAATATTTATGATTTATTTTATTTATATATTTCAGAAGTTTATCCTTCGTTTAAAAATTTTATATGTTGTCTAATAACGCCACATATTTTTTATAATAATAATAATAAATAGAATAGGAGTAACTGTTTTTTTATCTAACATGATAAATATTGATCTGGTCATTTAATATTTTTGCAACCCAAAGACGTCCATTATATACTAATTTGGTACAGAAAAACCGAAATTAATCCAAACAAAATTCAAATTGGTATAATAGCTATAAATTTAAACACGTAATTAGATGATATATTTTCTATTTATACCAAATACCATATGTTTAACTAGATTGATATTTTATTACCTTAAAAAAAAGTGATACAGTAATGGGATTTTAGAGTTTGAACTTTAAATATAAAAAGATTTTCGGTAATAACCACTTTTTTCTAAATAAATTTTATTCGACATGAATCTAAAATAATTAAATTTCAATGTAAATATCAAATAATTTTCTTAAAAAAAAAACAAACTAAGATTGGTATTGAAAGGAATATTTAAAGGCGATTTGAATGTATGTTGTTACTTGGCCATCAACTTTTGGCAGTGTCCACATGAATTACCTTTTTCCATAATATATTTGTGTTTCTCGTCGGTAAAAGTTATATCGTAACTCCGTCACGAGTGCCAAGATAAGCAGAGGCCTCGTGGTAGCACACACCCTAGGCATTTGACAAAAATCTTCACTCAAACCTCTATTTTATATTTATATAGGTGTGCAAATTTATGAGGTGTTTAGAACGAGACACGCATACTTTCTCTCTCTTTTTCGTCTGTGTGCGTATAAATAATTGTATCCCCCTCATTTACACCCTCCTGCCTCAAAAAGTCAGCGCCTTGTTTTGTCTTCATCTTTCTCTCTAGAAAAGTCAAGCAGAATATGGAAGACGATTGGGATCTACACGCCGTAGTCAGAAGCTGCACCACCACCACTAGCAGCGCCATCTCTTTTAATAACTTCCCATCAACAACCCATAATAACGATGACTCCTTATTTTCCTTTCAACATCTGGTAGACAAGCCAAGAATATTATTGAACACAAATACTACTGAGTTGCGCAAGCCTTTTATTACTCATCAAACATTATTGTCACCCATCTCTGTTCTCCCTCCATTACAAGATCTACCAGCACCATCGCAGCAGCAACAACAACAACATGATGTTCATCACCTTAGTAATATGAAGCTGATTCAACACAAGAAGCCCTTGACTTGTACTTTACATCCTCAAACTCCAAGAAACAAAAGAAGGTAAATTATAATACTACTACTTCTTTTTCATTTTTTTAAATCCAACAATTAAAGTTTATTGGCAGATCTAGAATTCCTCATATAATTATTATATCACAAAATTACTTTTTTTTAAAAAAGAGTAAATCTAGTGAAGAAATTAATTTGTTGTAATTTTTGTTAGATTGTACATATAAATTAATGTTTCATATCTAGACAGTAGATTCAATTAACCTGTTTGGAATTCATAAGTATTGGTTATTATTTTTGGGAGCTTAAAGTTTTTTTGGAGCTTACTGATTACATTTTCATATAGTAGTAGATTTTACTTTGCTTGGTTGAGAAAAAAATGATTTTTTTTAATGGAAATATTAGACCTTTGCTATTTTTTTACACCTACATGTTGTCATTTCAAGTTTCTTTTTTCATATACTTAATGGATTTTTTCAGGAAGAACCAATTGAAGAAAGTATGCCAAGTAGCTGCTGATGGTTTATCTTCTGATATGTGGTCTTGGAGAAAATATGGACAAAAACCCATTAAAGGTTCCCCATACCCAAGGTATTATGTGTTTCTTTTAGGTACGTTGCTTCCAACAAATACTTTCATACTATTTTTTTATGAACATTTCTTTGGATTAAACAGGGGATATTACAAATGTAGCACTTCAAAAGGTTGTTTGGCCCGAAAACAAGTGGAGCGGAATAGATCCGACCCCAATATGTTCATTGTCACCTATACAGGTGAGCACAACCATCCTATGCCTACCCACAGAAATTCCTCCGGAATCGCCCGCCAAAAAACGACGAAACCGACCACCTCTTCTCCGGCGCCAGAAAATGAAGAAATCAGCAGGGACGAGAAAGAGGATTTTTTTGAAGACGACGACGATGAATTCGGGTTGGATAAAATGGAACCGGACGATGATTTCTTCGATGGTTTGGATGAGCTTAAAATCCCGGCCACCGGAGATAGCTTGCCGGAGAAATTCCCGCCCACTTTGCAGTTACCTTGGCTTGTGAATAACGCCGCGACTACGGCGGCCGGCGGTAGTTGACCCGCCGGAAAAGGACACGTGGCAGAAAAATTGAAGAAATGATGCTTTTCTTCTTTTTTGTTTGTAGTTTTTTTTTTTTGGTCGTTAAAGATAGGAAGATAGAAAAGAAAGAGAATCACAAATGTCTTCTTTATTGATTTTGTAGGTGTAACGTATAATTCCATTATCCCATTATCACATAGAGAGGGGCATGTAGAGAGAAGGAAAGAAAGTGTATGAATTCAATTTTTTTTTTAATTTAACAAAAAAGTTCTATATTTAGAAAGATAGGGGTATATAAATATATAGGTATAAATTTCTTTATTCCAAATATAAGACTTTGCTATGGGAATTCAAATTTAATCTGTTTTCTTACAAGTTTCTTCATTTTGGCATTTGACGAAAAAATAGAAGGGAAAAAAAGAGATGGTCCTTGACTTATTTGCTTTATTCCGATTTTGATTAGATTTACCACATTCGCCTCTCTTTTATCCAATTTTGGTCCATAAAAACAACAAATGCTCAAATAGGAATTAGGCTATTTTTTAAATTTTTTTTTTTGGGTTTTAGCCCATAAAGTTTTGGAGGTGCTCGATTTCAGGTTCATTTTTTAAAAAAAAAATTTATATATTCATCTGTAACATGTTCGTTAAGAGTTACAGTAGGCTAGGTATCATTGAACGATAT
>DF358284.1:14284-35077 GCA_000787875.1 Solanum virginianum
GCTAGGTATCATTGAACGATATATCGAAGCATTTTTATGGGCATCAAAATAGAAATCAAATGATTTTTTCAATTTTTCATGGGTATTATCCCATTAATCTTGTAGGTATCGGGCCTCTGGGCTCGTTTTCTCAGAAAACATCACGTAAACTCTAATCTAAATTTATTTGGGATCAAAAGACAAGGAAAAGAAAACTCGCCTCTTCTAATGAAACATTATTATAAAAAATCATTGTTATATAAAAAGCTACTGTATAATCATTTCCACTTCGATTGTACCCAACACGTTGAACTCATTGAATTAGTTGTTTGGTTTATTATGCCAAGGGATATCACATTTTTTATCATTTAATTATTGGCAATTTTAGTTTTGGTTCTTATAGTATTTCATGAAGCATATTTAATCATAAAAAAATTAGAATATCCGTTCTTATTCCTTTCACATATGAAAAATACTGATAGAAGTAAAAGCACAAATTTCCATTTTACGTTAATAACAATATCTACTCATATTTCGGAAAACAACATATATAAATGGATAGAGGAGCGTGGATTAAGTTAATCCGTCTTGCCTTAACAACAAATTAAATCTGAATATCGATTCAAGGCTATCGTTGAGGATGGATCTCGTGGACAAGGCGAAGAATTACGTCTCAGAGAAGGTGGCGGAGATGGAGAAACCGGAAGCAACGGTTGTAGATGTGGATGTGAAGAAGATGAGCTTTGATAGCATTTCATATCATGCTAAGGTTTCAGTTACCAATCCATACAAAGTTCCTATTCCTATAATGGAGATTGCTTATGTTGTCAAATCTGATGGCAGGTACAAAAATAAAAGTTGTTAGTTACTCCATGTGATATAATTTTCTCTAGTTCTGATTGAATTGAATTCCAGGATTGTAGCCACAGGTACAATTCCAGACCCGGGGTCACTGAAGGCAAAAAGCACAACATTGGTAGACGTCCCAGCGAAGGTTCCACACAGCGCCATATTGAGCTTAGTGAGGGACATAGCAGCAGATTGGGACATAGATTATACACTTGAGTTGGGTTTCATTATTGACCTTCCTGTCTTTGGAAACTTCACCGTTCCCCTCACTTATAGCGGCGTATACAAGCTGCCTACATTCTCTGATTTATGGCCAGGTGACGAACAACAAGAGAAACCCAAGAAAGAAGAAGAAGATAAAGAAAACAAACAAGAGAAAGAGAACAAGTAACAAACTTATTGTGTTGTGACATTGACCACTATTTTAAGAAAATTCAATTAGTTGTGGAATTTATCTGCTAAATAAAATTAGTGTCGATTTTATAATTTAGCTGTAAATAATGTCCTCCAAACTCATTTATGATTTATAGAAACATGATCACTTACGTTGCCGTATATGGTGGATTTGGAGGACCGTACAACAAACATAATTTGTTAATAGATTTTGTCAAAAATGTCGGAGTCGTGATGTTGCTTCAATGGCATTCTGAAGCAGTATAAAAAATCCAGTCAAATCTGGAGCAAAGAGGAGGGTGGCAGCGTGGTGGATAGCGTCTAGGTCATTGCTAGAGCTACCAACAACCATTGAAACAATTGGAGAGTTGAAAATTTTTCTTACTTTTTCAAGTTAATAAAAAAAATACTTATTCTTGATGAGATAGAAAATTATCTTGACAAAAATCTCTTCATTCTTTAATTTTTGGGTTAATTCATATATTTTCGTCCAAGTAGGGGCATGGGTGATAAGTTTTGTAACGGTAGAGGTCAAAATAAACTCATTTAACGACAAGAATTAGGTCAAACAATAAAACAAAATTGAGGGTTTTTTTTAACTATTTTCTCATATGAATATAATTTGGGGCAATCCGTCTAATTTACGGGCAAATCTAATGAGTTTGTTAACAGCAAGGGTATAAAAAAACTTATTTTAATGACGGGGATAAAGTGAAACAATAAAACAAAATTGAAGGATTGACCATTTTTCCTTCTTAAAATAGAGGCACTTCCTTTTATGTATTTATTAGGATTTTTTAAAATTGATTTTGTTATTTCAATTCAATTCTTATCTTTGACGGTGCGATTTCAGGATTATTTGAAGAAGCAATAAACAAAACCATCCCAAGGTAGAAAAGATGTAGTACTCCGGAAGAAAGAAGAGTATTGACAATGTTTTGAGACAAAAATGTTGTCCATTTTCTTTTGTCATTTTTACTTTAATTAGTTTGACCCTTATCGAGCTCTCCCTTTGATTTATGTGTCACATTGCTCAAATATATTGTTAGTACAATTTGTGTGATTGTGATTGACTTATATTATTAACAGAAGAGAGCAAAATTAGTTAATTAAATTTTAATTATCATAGTTAATTTATACCATTTCTGAGAAAATGGAAAGAATTCTAGTCCGTCAACCATCCTAATACACTCTTGAATGTGAACCAACTTTCTTGGCCTTGTGTTGACCATTTTAGACTAAAAACCAAAACCCAAGTTGAAGTTACAAGGAATGTCATGTCAAAATATTAAATATGGAACAAAGTCATCACTATCATCTATTCTTCCAAGCTGGCTATTTAATGACTTTTTTTCCTATTCAAACCATGCAATTGAATGCAAGCATCTATGCCACCCACCCACCTACCCACTTTTCTTCCTTCTCTTTTCCCTTTAATCAAATGGACCTTCTCTTAGTCTTCTCCCAATGTCTACCATTCCCTCCTCCGACTACGGCGGCCCACCACCACCAACCACCACCACCAAACCGCTCATCAAGAGCCTCAGTAAAATCGGCCTCGGCTACGCAATTGCTATTGCTCTTGGCTTCCTCTTCTTCCTATCTTTTATCTTCCTTTCCTCTTATCTCTGCTGCCGCTCAGCCGCCGCTCGCCGCCGTCAATCCCAAAACGCCAACACCGAAAACGACGGAATCTACATTCCCAGGGTAGTTTTCGTTGCTGAAGACGATGAGAACGACGACGTTTCATCCCAAAACACCTCTGCGGGTCTCGATCAAGCCGTAATCAACTCGTACCCCAAATTGAATTACACGAAGAGAAACGGAAACGACGTCGTGTGTTCGATTTGTCTGTGCGATTACAAGGAAGCGGAGATGCTACGGATGTTACCTGACTGTAAGCATTACTTTCACGTGATGTGTATAGATGCGTGGCTGAAACTGAATGCTTCATGCCCAGTCTGCCGGAACTCTCCGTTGCCGACGCCGATGTCGACGCCGTTGTCGGAGGTGGTACCACTTTCACAATACTCCGATGGCCGGAGGCGGCATTGATGACTAAAAATAGAAGGGTTGGTAGAATAAGTTTGGAAACATTTTCTGACTGTAGGTCGTTTGGATTATATATATATATATATATATAGCTTCTTTTTTTTTAAATTGAATTTGAAATTTCTGTGGGGTATTTTGTGCTGGAAGTTACAGGAGGTTGTAATTATTATTATTATTATTATTATTATTATTATTATTATTATTATTATTATTATTATTTTGGTTAAATGGTCAAAAATAGTTTTAAGCTCTGTGAAATTTGAATAACAATATTAGTAAAATGCATGTATTAACTTGTATTAGTTATAAACTCTATTATATATTAAGGTGTGTTTATTAATATTATAAATTTTTAAGTATTAATAATGTAATGATTTTAATGTATGCATTAGAATGATTAAAAATACAATTGTCTCTCAATTTTCTTTTAAAATTCTTTTCACCAAATTGTGAAAGTATCTTTGTAAATAATTTTTTTTATGCAATATATATATGATATTTTTAATGTATCAAGCCAAACAATGCATAAAAATATTCTACAAATTACTTAATACAAGCATAACTAAAACATGTATTACTAATACAAATATTATTAATACACTCTATTTAATATTATTTCTATACACTCTATCAAATGATATCTAATACTTTGGTCTGGGCATTGTTAAGTGTAATATATAAAAATTTATGGATGATTCTCTCGCATTAAGATGGGGTAAAGGTAGATTGAAGAAGTATTAATAAGACGTGATTCACTCAATATTAATCTTGGAGTTTCTTGTCCCTTGTGTTTGGTATTATCTCTTGCTCTATTGTACTTCGATTACCGTATTATCTTGTTATAATTACTATTCAAGATGATTTGTAATATTGTTATAGTATTTTGTCATGATTTGTTTACTTATGTTATTTCTCTTTCTATACTATTTTGAATATTTTTTCCTTGGGCTAAGGTTTATTGGAAAAATTTTTTCTACCTCCATGGTGGGCTGATTGATCTGTCATCCTCAAACCTATTTTGTGATATTATATTAGATATTTTATTATTATTATTGATGATATTGATGTGGTGCAAGTGTGATATAACTCTCATTTTGAGAGTGGTGTTATAGGTCTTAAAAGGTAAATAAATTCACTTCTGCGTAATACAGATGTATAATAGTTTGTCATAATAATTTAAATATGTAATTGATTTTTTTGAAATAAATTCAAAAGTAAATTTATGCTTTTCTCTTTTATTTAAACAACATCAAATTTATTTATTTATTTTCAAAATATAACTTAATTTATACCTCTACTTAAATTTCTATTTTAGGGAAAGTCTGATATATCGGCAACACTTACGGTGAATATTTTCAAAATTTAAATCTACAATATAAATATGAAAAGTAAATTAATTTTTGAGACAAAAAAACATTCCCTCTAGAACTTTTCATTCAGGTTCGGAATATGACCCGTACCTCGCGGCTCGGATGTTCGGTCCGGACATATACAAACGAAAATCCCCCGTCACTTTAGTCTTCACTGTTTCAATTTGCCAGTAAATCGAATCGAAGCTCCGATCACAAAGAAGAATGGCTGAGCATTCGGAGCACAAAGAAGAATCCTTGATGGAGAAAATAGCTGACAAGATTCACTTCGACCGTTCCTCCTCCTCGTCGTCGGATTCCGATTCTGAGGTGAAGCCTGCGGCCCCGCCGGTTAAGGCCAAGATTTGGAGGCTGTTCGGAAGAGAAAAGCCGGTTCACCATGTTTTGGGTGGAGGCAAACGTAAACTCACTTTGTTATCTGCTTCAATTTTGTATATTCATTTGTTCGCGTTAAGTGATTGCTTGTGGAGTAATGAATTAGGATTTAAGGTTTTGAAGTGTCTTAAAGCATGGATCGCCAGGAATTTAGTTGAGTAGTGCAAATGTGCAGTGTAGATGTGTCATTTGTGGTTGGCTTTACAGTAGAGTTCTAGTTAATTAAGTTGTAGAGGGTTAGAGGGACGGTCTATTATTTATCGCTTATGTTGGAAGCTGAAAACAGTAATTTTTGAGTTACAACTTAATATCGTAAGGAATGTTGAGATCAAATATGCTTTTGGTTATATATATGTCATGCTTATCTTGATATTATTTTAACTGTTGTAGCGGGTGCTTATCATTTATCAAGTGTTGTAGGTCTCGGATGAGGCTAATTTTGCATCTACTCGTATGAGTGAAGTGTTAAGTAATGGGCTCTAGGCTATTGGAAACTGATGTTTGGCTGCTTTTTGGGGTTGGTAAAGTTATATGAAGGTTTGCTACGAGCAAAGGCGGATATAGATTACTTGAACATGGGTACACCATTTAAAAATGAGAAAAAAGAAGCAGAAAGCACTAAGTGGGAATTGATCCATGTTTCTCTCTGTAAATAACTAAGCTTTCCATTGGATGGGTGCCAATAGCTAATATTAGATCAGTTTTAGGAAATATGTACATCAAATTCCTAATTTTGTGGAGAGACCATTGATTCACGTCCCTAGTAATCATGGCTATGAATTCCCCCTGGGCTATGAGTTGGATATTTGAGAAGAGAAATGTCAATTTGATTGTGTCTGGTTTTCTGCAGCTGCTGATGTATTCTTGTGGAGGAACAAGAAGATATCTGCTAGTGTACTTGGTGGAGCAACTGCAATATGGATTCTTTTTGAATTGCTCGAGTACTACCTGGTTGGTTTAGTCTGTCACTTGTTGATCTTCACCCTTGCTGTCTTATTCTTGTGGTCCAATGCAACAACCTTTATTAACAAGTGAGCTTCTAGATTTCTTGCATTGATTGATGCTGCAATTTGCTTGGCCACTTGTTGCCTGCAGTTTTATATGCATTCTTTTGACAGGAACCGTCCACACATTCCCGAAGTTCAGCTTCCCGAGGAGCCGATCCTTGAGATTGCGTCTGCTCTTAGTATTGAAATTAACGGTGCTCTTAGCATGTTGCGAGAAATCGCAACTGGGAAAGATCTGAAGAAGTTCCTTGCTGTAAGTTGCTTAGTTACGGTCTTTCCTTGTATAAAATTTACTTGAAACTCTGTGGTTCCTTCTTTGCCATCAGCCATGCTGAAAAAGAAATGGTAACGATTGTCTTGTTCATCCTCATTAGATTTCATTTCATGTGTATACTCAAAACTCCATGCTCCTTCCAGTGATGCTAGCTGAGTAGTGAGTAGATTTTCTTCTTTTAGCTAAATTTTTTTCTATGCTAGCTGAGTAGTGAGTTGGAATTTTTCTTTTAGCTAATGAATATAATTTGAGTACAAAAACTTGAATTGGATGTTTGTTTGCTTATATTTTCTGGGACTGCTCTATCTTTTGTCTTTTGGATTACCTATAGCCAATTAAGTTGGCTGAACTATCCTATTTGCTGAAATTTATCCTTCCTTTCGGACTATTAGGTCCTTGGAATCAGTAAATTTTTAGTTTTCTTAAAAAGGTCTAGAAGAGCTTGTGACATGTCATGCAGTAATGTCACTTTGGTATTCTATATCTGTTAATTCATCGGAATCATCTTTGTTCACATAAATGACTTACTTTATCAGGTCGTTGCTGGTTTATGGATCCTCTCAGTTGTCGGCAATTGCTGCAACTTTCTGACATTGTTCTACATATGTAAGTGCAAATTTTCTAGGTGATAATTGGTCCTTTGTTTTAGCTATCTGTTCTAAACTGATACTGATTGTAATCTTGTATCTTTCTCTCAATGCAACAGCATTCGTACTCCTCCATACAGTTCCTGTTCTTTATGAGAAGTATGAAGATAAAGTGGATCCATTAGCCGAGAAATTAATGCAGGAGATCAAGAAACAATATGCCATCTTTGATGCCAAAGTTTTGAGTAAAATTCCCGTAGGGCCACTAAAAGATAAGAAAAACACGTAGTTGTGCTGTGAGCTACTAGTGTATAGGGATATTCTGGCTGGTGAGTTTTCAGAATTCTACTGCACTATTTCTTCTGTTTATGTAGACCTTTGAGCATCTTATTTTATATGCTTTTGGAACTTTATTGCCTTCTGGGATATTTCTACTTGCCGATATTGAAAGTCAGTAGGATTAGCTTATGAACACTTTATATCATTGCTTTGTTGTTGGTTGCATTTTTGCTCAACATATTAAGGTGGTTGCGTTATTGAATTTTATATGCTGCCCACCTACAAATCAAATTCAATTCAATTTTTCTCAATTCAAATAAGAAATATAGTACACAATATATAATAACAAACTTAATTAAACATTTTGAAAAAACACGTCATAAATTAAAGACAAATAAAGTATTTTTAAATCAATACGAAAAATCTAAAATGTGTACTAGATAATTAAAGGGATGCTAGCCAAGGGGTGGACTCTTATGTATTCATCTTCATCACTGTGGGTTTAATAAAAAATTTCACCGTCTTAACATATTTTTTAACAGTTGCAACATCACTATAAGTGACACCATAGAATTCAAAAGCTACAGCTTACAGCTACTTGTTCAACACTATACATTGATCTTGCCAAAGGAACATCGGAATATAGAGTCGTTTCCCTCGCTTTTGAAAATGATGAATATGTTTCCCTCGCTTTCGAAAAATATGAATTACGGGAGGTTGCAGTTGGAATGGAGCGTCTTGAAGAACGGGACACATTAGGACTATAATCAGGCACATAACAAGACACTGAAATCATATAATTCTATATTTTTCTGACTTAAACTATCAGACATCCTATAATCAGGTACATAACAAGACACTGAAAAACAAGTTTATGACTACTAAAAATCCTCTCAATAGGATAACGAGCATCGTTTACTTTAAATGGGAACCGCCAAATAAAAATATGCTTAAACTCAATATTGATGGAGCTTGTAAATTCAATTCGGGTAAGCGAAAAATTGGTGGTATCTTCAGAGACCATAACAAACAACGGGTCATGGCTTTTCGACATGGGAATACATTGAGCCGGAAACCGGTGCTCTTAGCATGTTGCGAGAAATCTTTCTTTCTAGCCAGAATTATTTCCTTTCGACTTAATAAAAGTATATCAATTTATTAAATGAATACAAAAAGTGGATGACCATCTGATGTTAACATTACATTTGGCTAGAACAATTGGTCTAGTCACATGCAGTGTAATGAATTTAGTTTCCTTTTCATTATTGGATTGATCTAACAAGAATTTTTGGAATTACATGAAGTTAAAGCTTGAAGAGCTAAAACTTTTGTCTTTACCTTTGCTTTATCGCTATTTATGGGGTTCTCTAATTATTAAGCTTGAAGGTGATGTGACATAAACAAGTTAAATTGAATGAATCCTTGGTCCCCTTCCTTACTAAGAATCTTGCAATTTATTTGTAGTTTTGTTAAGACACAATACATTGACGGTCGGCCTTTTATTCCTATTAGTAAATTTTATTTAGACACTTTTATTGTTGTCTATTTTAATTGAATATGTGATTACCTGATAGAGTTTTTCTATTGGAAATATTTTTACGTAACTGTGTTTAGTGGCAGTGTCAGGATTTCTATCAAGGTAATGCAAAATCTAAAAAAGCAAGGATTCACAAATTAGCCGAAGGGGTGTGACATCTACTATATATAGATAAAAAATAATTTTCACCCGAAGGGGTCCGGATGAAACCCTTAGCTACGTGTGTTCTCTAGCAATTATTACGTAGATAAATTAACTACATAAAATACATGGCCACCTCTAATTTAATTATTTGCATCAATCTCAAGTGGAATTTTAATTTAACAGGCCAATTTTGCGACTTATTGACGGTAATGTGTATAATATATATTTTTTATGATTGAACTTTACGTAGATACAGATGCTCGAGAACATTTACAAACACTTAATTCAGAAGATAGGGGATAGCTAGGCATTGTGGCTTGAATGAAATGTACAATTCTTCAAAACAAGTCTCTTATCTCTTTTTGTTGATTTGGAAACTAAAGCATTATTTATATGAATACGATGAATGTTGCACTCTGGACAAACCATATGCCATTCTACAAACGTCAATAGCAACGTTGTATGTCTGCGTGAACAACGACTAAACCGAACATTGGCAACATCAACAAAACAACCATGTCTTGGTCCCCTCCTTTCACCTTATTATAACTTTGAATTTAACTCAATAATAATATATTCAATATAATTTTATAAATGAGGAATCAGTAGCATAAGGTAAAGCTTATTCCTACTTTTGTAGGATAGAGTAGGTGAATCTAGTGGAGTGGGAGGGTGTTCACACAACCCTATTGACAAAAAATTGTGATGTGTGTATATATATGTATATAGGTATATTTTCATATTTATGTATATGTATAAAACATTCCACCTTGACACCTCAGTTTTAATTTTTTTTTTATTATTAAAAATATTTCTTTCTTTTGGAATGGTGATACTTTGATGTTTAACTTTTAATCAATATTAATAATTTATTTAATTTTTATCAAAATGAAATATTTTGTCAATGTATAATGTCATGTCGCAATTTTTTAAAATAAAAGAGAGAATATTAATGCAGTACGCAATCCATCAAGAGAGTAATAAAAGAAAGAGATGTGTTTCTTAAATTAATTAGTGATAATATAGATATGAAACTCAAAAAAGAAGATAGTTATTTTTTACGATGTTCTCTTTTATGTACATGTTTTTTTTCCTACACGATGGAAAGTACATGCCCACAAGTGCATGTATAGAACAAATAGCAAAACGAAATGATGACCCCATTCTTCAAAATGATCATTGATAAGACCAAAAGAGTTTTAGAACCATGTTTTTTTAATTAAAGATTGCACCATGTGCTTCCACATTTTGTACATTTGTATAGCCAGTTGGATAAAGACTATGCAACATACACTATACATTCCTTGAATTCAATCTAAAGGATATGCTAATGGATAAATATAAGTAAATAGAGAGATTTAATATACTTCTTGCTTTTGACTCTATGTTTGTTCGAATAAAATACTTAGTCAATTTCACGCCGTATAAACAAAAAGATAAATAGTACCTTATCTTCCACGAGAAAGAAACTCATCCGTGTTCTAAGGAGCACCATTGAAAATATCCAAAAGATAGGAAAAAAACAGTCAACGGGACAAGTAGAATGTCTTGAAAAAGGGATTGGACCCATAAAAACCCAAATGCAACGTATTTAAGTTGTTATGCTTTCAAATAAGACAAAAAATACTTTGGGCAGTCTTTCTTCTATAATATGTATACAACAAATGAACTAAAAAGACAGACAAAGGAGCTTTGTCTATGTTGTTCAGAGTTATCTTTTAATGGAGTGGAATATATATGGTCATTTAACAGAATATATGTAAGCTTTTCCAAAATTTTGAATTAAAAAAGTCTAATAGAAATGGTCTTTATCAAATATCCAAATGCTCAGTTGGAACATATTCGACACCAAAAATTACTCTTTCTTGCTCAAGGGAGAAACGATCACTTTTTTCTTTCATTTTCTTTTTGAATTAATTGATGGATTTTGATCAGATGAGTATTGCTCTTTTTTTTTTATATATATATATATATATATATATAAACAAGTTGGTGATGGCTCATTTGTGGTTTTACCTAGTATGCAGTCTACATCTCTAGTATGGTTTACTAGCAATTGTATAATAAAGAGTTTACCCAATGTTCACAAAATGCTCGATCAAAGGACAAAGATTGTAACGGTTGTAAATTTTCGTGGAATTTACCAAAAAAAACATTGTCCCCTCTATCATCACCAACGACATTCCTGGTGGATACATCTCATTCTTTCCTTCATCTACTCAAAAAATCAGTCTTTCCCAAATCAAATTTTAGTTAGAAAACCAGAACTCCAAATATAAAACACAAGAAAATCAAAACTCTAATGAATATGTCGTGGGCAAACTTCATTTCTTGTGGACCCATATTTTTTTTCATACCCAATAGGAAGCAGTACTAATTTCTTTCTTAAATATAAATTCCCTACCTCTTAATATCTGTTTGACTAAAAAATATTAGGGGATAGAATGTATGTGCATCTGATAGCTTCTTTCTTAGAGATAGATTGATTGTTCTCGACAGATCTTCGACTCAAAAATAAAAACAATTTAGAAAAATAATTAATGGAATTAACTGAAACAACAGACAATAATAAAATAATAAATAATAACAGAATAATGCTACAACAAAATCATACTATAATCACACTATACGAAACAACATATAAGAACAAGAAACAAGAGTAACACTATAACCAGTAGAATGGATAACAAGTCAATACACTCTTACTTTATACTCCTGCCTACTACAGTTCTATCTTAATTCGTATCATCCATGGTCATATCCTTAATAAGCTACAATAATGTCATGTATTTTTAATCACCTCTCTCCCATAGGAATATAAAAGATTATATTTAGTGCTCCCCATGGAACAACCATCTCAAACAAGTACAAAAAGAGAAAATGAGTGAGAGACCTGAGGGCCCTATCCAACTTTAACCTCACCATAATTTTTAAATTTTTTGTCAAGAAACTTTCCAATGAATAGATCCTCTCTTAAATCACAATCCTTCTCCATCTTGCCATCTTTCAAAGATTCTCTCTGGAATATCTGGATCCCCACCCCAAGCATTATTAATATGGTATAACAAAGAAAAATACTGACAAATTTTCATCTTAAAAGAAGAAATGCTAGTAAATAGTAAGTTCTCCGCCCTATGACTTTTTTTCACCTTGCAACGTACAAAATATGACTTAAATCTTGACATACACAATTGGGGAAAAATATGAAAGAAAAAGTACATGCAAAAGCATTGTATATCATTTGAATTCATAACTTTCGAGATAGAGTATATATACATCTAGGGGGAGAAAAATCTTAACAGTACAGTGATGAGAATCTTAAAAATTGAATCCATTAAATTTAAATTTCTGAATTCGCCCTTGGCTTGGATTTTGATAAATCAATCACAAAGATCATTTAACATACCAAATGATCTCTTACAATGCAGAATTGCCTCATAAATTGTATTCTCCATATCTATACAATGAGATGGACTTGTGATTGGTGAATTTGTACTATGAATTCCCAAAACTTTTCTTTCCAAGTCATCAACTTTTGAACCTTTTCTTGAATTGCCTAAACTCTTGCAAAACATCCAGAGGAATTTTAACCTCTTGACCAAGATTTTCCCATATGATTTCCTCTGTTTTCCTGTGTTTATAGCAGTTGAACAAACTGTTGATGTGTTATGAAGGTACAAGGGCATAATATGTCCATCTGAAAATATTTCATCAGCATGAACAAGAGAAAAAGAAGGATTGATATCAAACATGAAATTTTGGGATTCTAATTCCAAGAATCTCTTTGAATAAGTCAAGAATGTTGTATCAGGATTTTCATTCAACAACCAACTGTATGAAAAGCTTTCACTAGCAAGGGAGTTTTCCATATTGGTTGATTTGTGTATTGGGAGATTGAACAAATGTCATCATATATAGTGAGGGCCACACTCCTTGGATTAATAATTTTTTCGATGGATTTTTCAGAAATGACAAGTAACACATCGCTTCTATTACTATGGTCATCTATTTTACGTCAATTATGAGACGCTTGTGTTACTATGGTTGATTTTACTAGTATACATAATTTCAATACAAAATCTCTTATAAAAATAACAGAAAATTTAATTGTTCGACTATAAGATAATCATGTTATAACTCATGCAACGTTTGAGTGGGCAAGTAAGGAAAAACAAAAACTACTAGCATTTGCATTAAGTGGTAAAAGTGTGCATCAAGAGGTTGTTTGATAGCTAGTTTGAATATGAGTTAAGCGAATAGTATATTCTGTATAAGTGACGATATGTTTGATAGTTAATTAAGATATATTATTCACGTATATAACTAATATAATATTTAATTTGCAATCTGGAAGCTCACATAACTAACACATATATGAGTTATAAGGGTATCTATGTTTTATTTTATGTAGCTTAGAAGATGGAATAAGCACTGTTAATCCACAAAAAATAATACCTAATTCCTCGTAACTAATTACTAATACTTGCATAATTATAACCAACTACCGAGCAACTCCTGGGATTAAACTTTTCTAAAACAATTTTTTTGAAAAAGTAACTAAAAGTTAAAAATCTTTTTGATTATCAATCACAGCATTAAAATTATTTTATTATTTACTGACCGCATGAATTATCCCTTTATAATTCCACTAACATTGTAAACTATATGGACCATGCTTCATGCTTCAGACAGTGACATTCTTTACCTTTCGGCATACTAAAGGAAATAATTGTTCTTGTCTTAATCAAGGCTTGCTCAGACAACAGAAAGCAATGAAAGTAACAGAATGCCTAATAAATAAATAATGACTCACATAACAGTAATATATTCGGTGTAATTTCATAAATGGGGTCTAGAAAAGAATATCTAGTATCTACGCAGCCTTAGAGAGTTTATTTCTAATAGACCCTTGAGAATGCAAATGTTTTCTAATATACCACAAAAGGAATGGTGACAGACAAATAATTTTGTTAATCAAATAAAGACTACTTTGATAGTCATGTATCATATGATAACACTGCCCTTAGTTGTCTTAGTAATTTTTTTTCTTTTGGTTTTTTATCTGATGTTCGATATCCGCATTAAATTTCAATTAATTTAGATTTTTGTTGTATAAGGCCCATGCGGTGGAAATACTCCTATCAACAAATTTTCCCCAAACTTGTTTGCACGTTCAAGAAGGCGAGATTTGGCTAAATTTAAGTCCTCGTATTCCAGTTAGATAGCACATGAACAAGTTACGACCAGCTGCTATCGATCAACAATTTGCCTTGCTTGATTGAAAGAGTTATTTTTCGAGTTATGAATCCTATTTGAAAGTGATTTAGCCTTTAAAGAAAGTGTCACTTATTATCTATCAACAGAAGAACTTCTGAAGATCGATAATTTTTATCTTCTTTATTTTTTGATTTGCTTGTTTTGGACATAAAAGTGGTATCAAAGCCTAGATTATTTTCAAAGATTTAATTTCATGGAGACTAATATGAGCAAGATGCATTATCTATTGGCCCAAATTATGTAGGAAACTATAATATGGGACAAATTTGATAGCATTATTAGCCCAAGTGATAATGGCTAGAAAAGTTGAAAGTGTCACCAATAAATCAACACATTAGTTTTAAAAAGGTTTTGGGCTAAGAATGAAAAGTAGGTTTTAATTAAGGAAACTTACATTGATATATTATATTTAAAAAATATTTATCATTTATAATAATAATAAAATTTTCAATTGAATACTTGTAAGTTATAATACAGTTTTAATACATATTATAGAGAACTATTTATAGAACCTATACAATATAAGTTTTATTGATGGATAATACGTTTATCAGATATTTTACTACACATTGTGACAACTTCTTATCAAACAAGCACAATATATTTTTAAACACTTATAATAAATTTATATTACATGCATAATTCATTTTTAATACATGTACAAAATTATCACAATATTATTGTTATTTATTGCTATGAAGTACTAGTTTTTTCTTATTTGATACCATCAGAGTAAATATATATTTTTAATGGCATCAAACACATGAGAATAGTTTCAAATATGAGGTATGAAAGTAAAGAGGTCGCCACTTGTAAATAGTTTTTCTTTTCGAGGTACAAGTTCTCTTTTTATAGTTTTTCTTTTTGAGGTACAAGTTCTCTTTTTTCATAAAAAAAGAAGAAGCTAATTTCAAATATAAACAATAAATTCATTAGTATAGAACAAATATAGTCTCTTTTTTTTCATAAAGAAATAGTAAAAAATTATATAAAATATATAGCAACTACACAATATAACTTACCAAAAGTCATAAAAATATACACTTATACATGATATATACACTTAATATACATTATAATACACGCAAAGCCTGAACATAGCTTGGCTATACATGAAATATACACTGAAATACATAATTGTACAATAAATGGACATATCAAAAATTAAATATATCTTGACTATGCATAAAGTATACACTAACAATACACGACTATAAATAATCATCTTTTCGATAATTACCTATACTTCTTATACAATATAAATATATTACACATATATGATCATATTTGTTGAAATTGTTTTAGGGATAATTAACAGACGTCACTTGTTGTAAGATTGCTATATAAGGTTATTTTTGTACATCACCCTACATTAGCATTACATCATTTTTGACATTATCTGAAATTATTTTCTCATTACTGATATAGAAATTATGTCATTTGATTGCAACATTTTTCTTTTCCAAATTTGGTTTGAAGTCGATCTAATTACATGACAGGTAAAGAATTGTTAATTCAATAGAAATATGGACTACATTTTCATGTCATGTCCATTTTTCCTCAGAAGACATAAAAATTTTAAACTTTATAAGATGAGTATAATTTCAATTAAGATTTTGGAGGCTATGAATGATCGTAGGAGGGGCAAAGATAGGCCAAAGAAGAATTAAAAATAGGTAATTAGACAAGAAATGATATTCTAGCTTATTGATGACATGTCCTAGAAAACTATGGAGGATTCGTATTAAAGTAGAGAGGTAGATAGTTAAGTGTTGTCTTGATTTGTCTTTCAAACTAATAGTCATAATATTACTCTAGGAGTTTCTTGTTATTATATTTCTATAACTATTGATTGTTTCTAGCATTTCGATTATCTTATTATTTTGTGATAATGATTGTTCCATTTTTAGTATGTGCTATCATGCTTTCTTTAGCATTGTGTCTTAGCTTTTTCATTCCCATTGTTTTTTTCTTTCAAATTGCTTTATATCGTTTTACTTAAATTAATAATCTATTAAAAACGTTCTGTCTATTTATAGAGATAAAATTTACGAACATACTACTCTCCCCGGACGAATGCTATTGCAATTTCTTGCATCAAAGTCTATGGATATGCATTCAAAAACTTCTCTAGATTTTTCTTCTCTTTCTTGTTCATTTCTTACTTTAAGGCATTTGGCACCAAATTTTCCCTAATTTCCTAATTTTTATTATAAAAAATAATGCTTCTACCAGAAAAAATTGAAAACAGAACCAAAAGAATTTTTGTTAAAACCTTACAAATAAAAAGACGGACACAACCACATCGAGAAAGGGTGCATGATGAGCTTTTAACTAATTTCCCAAAACAACGTCATTTTCTGGTCCCAACACCACCAAAGACACAAATGTTTGGTTGTCCATCAGAAAAAGCTATTCATATATTAAAAGTAGCATAATTTTGTATATTGTTTGGTTATAAAAATGGGAGGGGGGTAGGGACACAAAATCTAACCCAAGTCATACAATATTTAATTTTTTTTCTCTTTTTCGCATAAAATATAATATTGCTAATACAGGCATTCTTTGTATGACTAATACCTGCACAACTCTAAGCAGCAATCAAGACGACAATACTTGGCTCATACTAATTCCAAATTACATAGTATTGACAATGTATAATATGCATTGCAACTGCAGCAAAGTAGACATGTTTCTGATTTGGACATGCTAAATGCTAGTCACTGGTTCTTCTGCAGCAGGAATAACTATCAGCTGGGGTGAGACAATACAATTCAACTACACTAGTATTTCTGACAGCATAACTAAGACTAACAAGATGTTTGTGATCCATCCAGTCCCAAATGGAAGCCCATTAGAATCGAAGCCACGATTTTCACTAAGGAAAGTCAAAATATAAAAAAAGTAGATGTTGAAAAACTAAGAGGATTCAACATATAGTACATACATAGAAAAAAAAAAAACAAGTTTACCTATTTTCACAGTTTAACTTTCCAGCAAAGGAAACCCCTTGGACAAGCACAAGACTCAGATTCTGATCTAAGAGCTCTTGCCAAGAAGTGAAGTTAATGACATTGAGTGAAGGAGGACCCGAGCAATCACCCCTGCTTCCTCAAATGTCACTCAGACACGTCTCAACTTATCTTGGCGAGGAAAATTGTCCTCACCCACCCCCTACCCTGCGCGTCCCACAGTGAGTCGGTTTAAAAGAGGGACAAACTAATGAAAAGGTTGATCTTGCAGGTATCTTTGCTATTTACAGAAAGATAGCCAAGAAGATCTTACTTAAAAGTGCAGCGCCCTGCAATTGTCCATTTCCTGATGCTTGGGTTCAGGGTACCTTAAAAGAGAAAGCTTTAACTCTGGACATTATTCTACAGTACTACTCCATACAAATACACTTCTAAGAATTTTGATTAATCTTGCAAGCAATGGAATTCATATCAATTCCTTCTGAAAGAAATCTCTATGATTCTAGCTGCACAAAAGTTGCTTGGTTACACGTGTGAGACTTAACTTCACAAGTACTAAGCAATAACTAGGAGGCGTTACGCTATGGTTCAAAGAATTGTTATTGATCAAAGTGGCTATAATTCTTACATGGAGATTCATGTCAAGAAATGTTTACTCCCATTCTGAAGGAGGCATCATGTTATGGTCCACTGAACGTGCACACTTGGAGTTAGTCTCTAAGCTCCAAGTGCTATAATTAACTCATACCAATTTACTTCCTAGCATGGAACAGATGGAAATCAAGTGATTAATCACATACCAGGAGAACAAGAGAAAAATGAAGCAGATATTGGGATCATAGGTGTAACAAAAAGTGCAACCATCACGCCAATTTGGTCTTGCATAGATTTTCAAGGTTATCCAGAAACACTGATGCTATAACCAATATAGCCTCATCCTTGACCAAAGAAAACCTGAACATACTAACTAGGCATAACATGAGAAGCAACATCTAACATAAAGAGGTTATATAAATACATCGATATTAACTATGTTAGCCCAGATAATATATGCACATCAGCTCCCTATCAAAGAAAAATATATGCACATAACATTATCATCAAAGGTATGCTGAAGCAATTTTAAGCTTTTCCTAAACAAAATTCTGAATTGTGCAAGCTGCTGAGACAGCATAAACATCGATTCTCTGTTCCAATCTGGCAACATAATCTAAAAAAGACCATTATCCAATTGTAATGACAATAAACAGACTTACAAAAAGCTTCAACATTTTCAATGAATAAAAATTATATTAACCATGAGTGTTAACAGCTTCCCAGAGTAGACCCCTAGCCTGCATTGCCGCGGTCCTGAGTGTCCTTATTGTCCACCTATTGGCCTCAAAGAAGGACAAACTCTTGTAAGGCAAATTGTGCTTTTTGCATAGCTCCTGCACAATAGGAGAAATTTTTCTGAGTTGGCACCTAGGCAGCCTTGGAAACAGATGATGCTCAAGCTGGAACTGCAATCCTCCAAAGAACCAATCCATCAGAGGAGAACAATCAATGTCAATAGTCCCAGCCGTTTGTTTCTCAAACCAGTCGTTCCCCTTAGGCTGTCCAACATAGACATCAGCAGCAAAATGGTTCAGACAGAATTGAACGTGTTGAATCCCAGTCACAGCAAAGCTTGCAAGGACAAACAACACCCTTTCTGTCCAATTAGGCAAGGTGGAAACAAGAAGCGGAAACCAAGTCCAGAAAACCATGATCCCCAATATGTTCAAAAGTCTATCAGGCACTTTTCTCTTTGAGAACAATAGCAACAGTGTCTGGACAAATAAATTCACCCTGGAAACACAAATGATAGGATAGAACGTAAAATGTTGATAGCTGACAAAGAATTTCGCCAAGGAATCGAAGGTTAGCTCTCTTCCATAGAAAGTAGAATTCAATGATTTAAACAGACTTGAAGAGACTGCAAAAACTGGCAAGTGCTGAAGGTCAGGGTCATAATCCAGGCTATTACAAGCCACATGATGGGCATTATGAGTCCATTTCCACCAAGCAATACTAATCCCAGTAAGGCAATTCCCTGACAAAATCTGTACCATTTTGTTGAACCCCTTAGTTGTCATGATTGAGTAATGACCAGAATCATGACCCAAATAAGAAATCTGCATCCAAGTTAACCCCAACAATGCCCCAGAAAGCATGTGAATCAAGAAACTATCACTAAAAAGCACACCATAGAAAGTCAGGGAAAGCAAAAAAGCAATAAAACAGAAGGAATACATCACCCCATGACCCTTTTTGTCAAACAATCCAGCTTTCACAAACTCAACACAAAGTTTTCTGTAATCCCTTGATACCTCAGAAACCTCATAATCTTCCAAATAATAACCAGTAAAGAAGTTATCAAGATGTTTCCAAGCATTACCTGGATGAAAAGCAATGAATGCATCAGTTGCTTCTTGTCCAGCAAGATTAAGTATAGGGATATCCCCACCAGGGTGTTGCTCAATCCAATCTGTCACAGTGTAAACTTTTCCCTGAACAGAGATCCACAAATCCTCTCTCTTGTTATGTTTCTTTAATTCCTCAGCTGTTATGTACTTTTTTGAATCCTCCATTGTGTAAAAACCAAATTAAAGCCCCTAAAGATTGAATCTTTCCTTTATAAACAATGAATGATGAAAATGCAGAACAGATCTAAGAATGAATCAAGAGAGAAGCAACCCCTTTCAATGTAAACAAAAGTACAAGAAGGGGAATATGCTGATGAATGGAAAAAACTAAGAAAAGATTTGAACTTTACTGTGAATGCGGCTAGTTGATAAATTGCGGTGGTAGTAAAAATAAAAAAAAAATAGTGACAGTAGGTGTCAAGAACATGTACACTCATTGTCACATGTTAGCTGGCTCCACTCTTCAGAATTTTATTCTCTTGTCTGAAGTGGGCAACGTGGAGTCACTATTTGCAAACTCATTTGAAAGCAAATCATATTTGGGATGGGCCTCAAAAATTCAAAAATATTTCCATTCAAGATATACATCACAAGTTCAAATAAATAACACAGATTCCATTAGCTTAGGATTTAATTTTGTGCTTAAAAGAAAATCTTTATATACATGTATCTAACGCGTTCATATTCGCGTTCAAATATATAAAATTAAAAGTAATTTTAAATATATTGTATTCAAATAAATTTATATTTGGTATTTCAAATATATACATCTAATGTGATTTATGTATATACGAAATATATTAACTCTCTCATTTGCCGTCCTCATCTCTTATTCGCTTCTTTTCTGGCTTGCTCATCTTTTTTCTTAGGTATATGTGTGTATATAGTAACAAAAATATATATATTCATGTATATCTTAACTAAAATCTAATATGATATTATTAATTTATAAGATAGTATACAAAGTATTTCACATTATAGGAAAAATCAATACATATGATTAAAAAAATGTGTAATAAAGTATTTCTTTTCTAAGAAAACTACTACCTCCATTATAATTTTTGTTCTATTTGTATTTTTTGTTTCATTTTTAAACCAATGTCTTTTACATTTTTTTGATAATTTTTTAATTTTAATATTTGATGTGACATATTTATATTTACATGATTAAATAATGTTTTGATAAATTTGCCATATTTTTTTATATTAAAATCATAAAATTAAAATAATTACTATCTTAAATTTTGTGTC
>DF358284.1:35156-48441 GCA_000787875.1 Solanum virginianum
TAAATTTTGTGTCAAATTGGAATAGAAGAATCAGATTTAAATAGAGAGAATAATAAATAAGATTTAATTGACTAAACGTAAAATTTTAATTTTGATTTAAATAATTTATTTCTTGTTTAGACTTGAAAATTTATAAGATACCATATCTTTCCTATATAAACGCTTAATTGTTTAAAACAATCTTCAAATTTTGTCCATTTCAAAATATTAACTCAATTTTTTTTTTAAAGAATTGACAGTAAGTTATCAATTCAAGAATATAAAATTGGAAGACAACTACGACGCAGGGAAAGAAAAAGTTAGAAGAGAGATTTTAAATAAATATAGTTAGTTATAGGTAAGATAATATTTAAACTATGATTATGAGATTACTATAATTTTTAGAAGTAAATATATATGGAATTTAAATCACGAAGGTCTTACTTTACTCAATTAAATCCTATTTTGATGTGTGTGAATATGTACATTATTGTCATATGTCACCGTCAGTCAATTCTCCACCGTTAAAATATTTTTATAGAGAATTCTTCCAAAGTGCATCCTCTCATTTATTCATTTTCGTATTGCCTTCATTTTGTTTTTCTAAAAACCTTTTGGAGTCCAATTTATATATATTAAATAACTATGTAAAAAAAAATACTATAAATAAAAGTAAGTAATAATTTAAATCTTACATAAAAAGCATTGTGAATAATAATAATTAGCAGCTTATATTGAAGTAACATATATGTGGTACTATAAATTACATTAAAATTTAAAAAGCATATAAATTTAAATGATTTTTGAAATTTTTCAGTATCACATAAATAAAATTTTGATCTGTTTTCAAAATTTTATATGTGAAATATAATTTGAAACAAAGTGAATAATATATATTATTTAAAAATGATATAAAATGCACTATAAGTCACAATAATTGACAATATTAAAAATATCTAAAGAATGATATCAATATCACAAAAATCGAGACAAAAAATAGGTTGGGCCTGTGCTTATAAGGATTCTTATAATTAGTTTTTAGACATGTGATGAAATATTACTATGAGAGGTCATTTGATAGGATGTAATTAGAAATATAGTTAATATTTTATGTATGATATTTGCTTTCATTAAATATTTTTTTTCATTAGTCTATGTGTTTTTTTATTTTGTTTTCCTGCTTAAAATGTTTTGAAAAATATGATGAAGATTATTTCGAGAAAGTTGAACCCAAGATATGACAATTTATTGACAAACAAAGTAGATAAAAATTATCAGATAAAACTTTAAAAAAAGCAAAAAACAACTAGAAAATTTCTTTTCAATTGTCTGATTTCTCCTCTTTTCTTGAAAGATGTCGAAGGACTAGGCACATTTACAGTTGAAGCCTTCCATTTGAAATTTTCTCATTAAAATTGATATAGTAATTAACTTCTTTTTTTTTATGGTTATAAATACTACATATTTCCTAATAATCCTTCATTGCAACAATATCTTTTTTGCTATAAATTATATGTCTTCTCTAAATCCTTCATTTCAAAAATATTTCTACAATTTGTGCTCGTGCTTTTGATATATTCTCAAAAATGGCCTTGGACTACGGGTTGAATCCATTTTGTATTTATAATAAATCGACATTCAATGAAAAAAATAAATATATCATTGCGTTTGACATATATAATTTATGTGCCAATATATAAGTTGTGCACATAAATGATATAACTTAAATGTAGTGGTATGTTTATTTTTGTCATCGCATATTGATATATTGTAAATATATATATGTGGGCTCAACCTGTCGTCCAAGACCATTTTTGAGAGTACATCAAAACCTAGCATATTCCTTCAACACCTTTCCATGGAAATTAGATGGAAAATTAGTCAATTGGAAAGAAATTATCTAAAAGAAGACTTTATCATTACCATTGATTTGTCAGTGTATAAGTTGAGAATCTATTAAAAATAATATTTCTATTTATTATTTCTTCGCAGGTTTGTGAGTGAATTTGAGGAGTTACGTACGGATCCAGACTTCTGGTTCCTTAGTTAAACAAAAATATATCATTATTTATGTTATTTTATATGTTAGACTTAATAATTGATGTTCAGATTTGGGGTACATTAACTTTCACACTTGTAACACATTTATCATTATCTATGTTAGACTAATGTTTTTGCTTTCATATAATTGGTTTGGTTGTGTTATGTTTGATTCTTGTGCAATAAGAAGATTCATTAAAATTTAAAGTTACTTAGACTTATGGTTGTGTTATGTTTCATTCTTGATTTAGTTTACTTTTCTCCTCTAATTTTTGTTCAAGAATTATTATTTTTTATCATTGTGATCGCTAATTTTACTTTCGTTTTTGTCGCTTTATACCTTTTCCAATTCATTCGCTTTTCCTCCTCTTTCTTACTTTATATTAACTTTGAATACGTTCTCTTCTACCTTCCCTTGAATTTCTCCGTTCGACCATTAATTTCTTTTAAATACTATCTTCAATTTAATACAAGTCTTTATGTTTTAATTTTCAAATATTTCAAACTTATAAAAAAAACTTTGAGTATAAAATCTGAAATTTAAACTTATTAAATTATATGTTTTTGGGTTAGATGGAGGTGGGGAGCAGATAGGTACTATTGGTCCAGTTCCATACGTACCAGATCGGGACGCCTTCGTCATAATTATCAGTATTGATTCCGTCCCGAATTTAGCCCACTAAATCGATATTGATTTCGATTTGATTTTGATCAATTTTGGTGTCGCTGCCAGCCTTACATATCGCATCGAAGCGCCTTCTAATACGAAAAAGTCTCGGAACGACTGTCGAATTTAATGTATGTAAAATTGATTAACAATTAGTGGGGACCCCCAACTCTTTTTTTGTTTTAAATAAATCTCAAAAACAAGTCAAGTTATTTTAGATCATTTCTCTCTCTTAAAATATCTTCTCTGGCCATTGAAACTTCCATTCTGGATGTTTTTTAGCTTTAGAAATACGAATAAGACTTTAGAAATGGTCTCCGAATTTGTATAACTTAATCTCAAAGTTAGCTTATAAGAAATAGATTGTCTAAGACATTACATATAAAAAAGTTTCCTGTCCCCATCCCCGTCCTATAAAGGATGTGAAATTTCAACATCCTCCTACACGTTCATAACTGAATATTCAGAGTGTAAACAATATTAAAAGAAAAGGCTAATATAAAAAAAAATAATGAATTAGGATGAGCGAGACTCTGATTAACATGATAAAAAAAATGAACATTACATATAATACAACATCAAAAGCTAGCTCACGTAAAAAAACTATTAAAACTCATCTGAGGAATTTACGCTCTCATCTAACAAATAATGTGAGATTCCAAAATTAGAAAATTCATCGATAAAAAGATTTGAATATGTGGTCCATTAATAGTATTATTCTAATAAAATTATATAGTGCAAATATTTTTAATAGGAAATTTCTTAGAATAAAACAATAGAAAGTTTACACTAAGCTTAGTGTCCTTGTCAATATTTGGCAAGTTGGGAGACGTTACATAATGCACACGTTAATGCATGTCAACAAATAGTGACGGCCACTTTTTCTCAAAACGAGTCAAACTTTTCGTCAGTCATTCGCAACCGTTCAATAATAATATTTATTTAATTTATAAAATTAAAAAAATAATTTTATGACATATTAGTTTTTAATTTATTTTATTATTAATTATAATCATTTCTAAAATCAAATTATATTTTATAAACTTTTGAATTTGAAACATCTTTAGATTTTTTTTATATATTATAAATGATTTTCGCTCAAATAAAATATCCTGTGAATTGAACCGAAGAAAAAATAGTATTTAAAAACTGCCACTATTCAAAACAACAACAATACATGTGAAATTACGTTAAACTTTACATTACAAAAACAAGACAACTAAGTTATTTGCTTCTATCCAATAATTTTAATTTTATTATCCTAAATAAATACAAGGAAAAAGTGTCATAACGCGTACGGACTTAATCTATGCTTCTGTTTTCATTTAATGTCAAAGTATGTGATTTTAAAATTTTGATTAATTTAAATTGAAATAAAAAATAATATATTTTCTATCAAACATAATTTCGTATTCAAAATTTTTGAATAAAATTTTTTTAATTAAAAATATAAAAAAAACTTATTCTTTTATCAAAATGTTTGGTGATTGAATTAATCTAACTCATGTGAAAACGAGTCAACAGGTTAATTTTTTTTTTCTTAGGAACAAGTCAAACTATTTACTAAAAGAATCAAAGCATATACTATAATATTATAATTTATTAAAATAATAAGTAGTAGTAGCAATATTTTAGAATTTAAGATCCACCATTCTCGCCACATTTCTCTCTCTCAAAATATCTTCTGTATTAAACTGTGTTTGGTACCAAAGAACATCAAATTTCTTAATGTTTGGATGAACAAAATTTTTTTTAAAAATATTTTCTTTAAATAAATAAATTCTTTAGATATAAAAAAAATAAATTTTATAAATAACATGTGTTCCACATCCACCTATGCACCACCTCATCTATGGGCAGAAGTTAGAACTGCTGTTCTACAAAAAGTTCGATAAAATCAGATAACTCTAATTAAAAATCTATATTTTTATATATAAGTAAAAAAATATTATAATTTCAAATCTATAAACTAAAAAAATTCTAAAATTTAAGTTTAACCCTTCCTCGCAGTCCCTATCACAGTATCACCCCACACCTCCTAACGCTTTATAATGTTTATCTGAAAAGAATATTTTTTATAGAAAATATTTCTTTCGTATCAAATACATCTTACCCATCAAAATTTCTTTATGTTATTGACTTTAGATACAAGAACAAGAAAACAAATTTTGATTGTTACATGAACAGTGATTGGTTGCAGCCTTTGTCAAAAACTAGAGAAAAAATATCAAAGAAATGTTTAGATTATTTTAAATAATAAGACCGTGTTTATCAAATTGAACTATTATTTCAATTTAAACTTAAAATACGAAATGTGAAGTTTGAAAATAAGTTTCAAATGTTTTTCATGTTTTCACTTAGAAAATATTAAATGTATTTCATATTTAAATACAATTCCATTTCAATTTAAACTTAAAACATGAAATGTGAAGTTTGAAAAATAGGTTTAAAAAGGCTTTCAAGTTTTCACTTTAAAAACGTTAATGTATTTCATATTCAAATACAACATCAATTTATAGTAGGACTCAATTTTGTAGCCTTTTACAAAATTATTTGTAATTTTTTTTATGAGATTTTCAATTTGCAAATAAAAATAATCATTTTTATACATAAAAATCTAAAAAAGTCATTTTTTCCCCTAATTTGCAAGTAATAGTAGTGATAGTAAAGGCAGAGTGTTGTCTTGTGTTGCGAGAGTTTAGATTTATTAGTGATTGTTGTAATACTAGTCGTGCCATTACAATTCTGGTCATATACTATTTATTGTGTTTCAATTATCATACTATTTTATTATTCTTTCTTCTTGTAGACTTTGCACTTCTTTTCTTCTTCTCTTACTTGATTTAATGCACTTGGGCTAATGATATTTTAAAAATAATATTTTTATTTTCATGAAATAATAATAAAATTTACGGTGTATGTTATTTTTAATATTAATATGGTTGTAATAAATCATAAAAAGGCAAAAAAAAAATCATTGACCTCTAGCATGGGAAAAGTTTCCAATGTGGCAAATTTTGTGTCCTTATTAATATTTTGGGCAAGTGGGGACATGTAACATGAGGCGCACATCGATAACTAAGATGGACAATTTTTTTTTAATTAAAATAAGATGGACAACTTAGTACTTCATTTGCCTTATTTTATCTAAGATATTTTTTTTAATCCATTCCGAATGAATGTTATTTATTTATTATTAAAAATAATTAAATTTTAAAAATTTATTTTTATTTTTAATAAAATAATTTATAATCATACAAATAATTAAGAATATTTGAGATCATAATTTTTTTAAACTATATATTAACTTCAATAATTTCACATAAAATTAAAATGAAAAGAATACTAATGTTATCAAAATTCGAATGCAGTCTTAATTGATGCGAATTAACAAATGAATGACAACCACTTCTTTTTTTGAAAAAGAAAAAAGAGTCAAGACTTTTCATGAATGACCATTTTAGTCAGTCAAATTCTAATAAATTATTAACACTTGTATATATGAAAGTTTAGTGCTTTATAGGTTATAACATAGTACTCTATTTCTTTTATTTTTTATTTAATATTTGATATTCATATTAGAATTTGATTATGTTTGAATTTAGCGACACTCTAAAAAAAAGTTGTGTTTATTTACAAAAAATTTGAATACGACAACTTTGATTAAAGGAGGGATTAGATTGGTTGTATGATTATAAGTTTATCACAATGTTATTGTACTAATTAGATGCCCAAAAATGAATTTAGTGAGAACACATGAATGGCGTATTTAAATACATGTTCTTTTTTTAATAATAAACAAAAGACACATTTAATTATGAGATATGTATATAACATTTCCTTATTTAAAATATTATAACCTAATGATTTGGACAAATGAACTATTCCAACTTCCAAGCAAATGAGATTCCCTTTACATTTTACTCCTTAATTAGAAAAATAATCGTGGGTATCATGCCAAGATATAAATTTTTTTGAAATAAATTTATTTTTTATTTAAAAAATAAATCCAAGGATAATATTGACCGGAAAGCATGGAGTAAATGGTCTGGTGTAAGTTACACCGAGTCAAACAAGTGGTGACACGCACTTTTTTTTTCCCCTTTAAAAACGAGTCAAAATTATCTAAGGATTCCACCATCGTTGAGTCTTTCCTAAAATATCTCCTTCATAGGCATCATATACAAAATTTCTTAGTTGGCTCACTGTTAGATCGAAGATATCTCTATAAAGAACAACCTCATTTCATAATTTTTGTGTTGTCAATGCTCAGATCTCTTCTGTATTTTATCATTCTTTTCTTGAAAGACTCATAGTTTGTTTGTAAAAAAGATTCAAACTTTTGAGGTTTTTGATTTGTTTTTTACACAATGGAGGATTCAAAAAAGTACATAACAGCTGAGGAATTAAAGAAACATAACAAGAGAGAGGATTTGTGGATCTCTGTTCAGGGAAAAGTTTACACTGTGACAGATTGGATTGAGCAACACCCTGGTGGGGATATCCCTATACTTAATCTTGCTGGACAAGAAGCAACTGATGCATTCATTGCTTTTCATCCAGGTAATGCTTGGAAACATCTTGATAACTTCTTTACTGGTTATTATTTGGAAGATTATGAGGTTTCTGAGGTATCAAGGGATTACAGAAAACTTTGTGTTGAGTTTGTTAAAGCTGGATTGTTTGACAAAAAGGGTCATGGGGTGATGTATTCCTTCTGTTTTATTGCTTTTTTGCTTTCCCTGACTTTCTATGGTGTGCTTTTTAGTGATAGTTTCTTGATTCACATGCTTTCTGGGGCATTGTTGGGGTTAACTTGGATGCAGATTTCTTATTTGGGTCATGATTCTGGTCATTACTCAATCATGACAACTAAGGGGTTCAACAAAATGGTACAGATTTTGTCAGGGAATTGCCTTACTGGGATTAGTATTGCTTGGTGGAAATGGACTCATAATGCCCATCATGTGGCTTGTAATAGCCTGGATTATGACCCTGACCTTCAGCACTTGCCAGTTTTTGCAGTCTCTTCAAGTCTGTTTAAATCATTGAATTCTACTTTCTATGGAAGAGAGCTAACCTTCGATTCCTTGGCGAAATTCTTTGTCAGCTATCAACATTTTACGTTCTATCCTATCATTTGTGTTTCCAGGGTGAATTTATTTGTCCAGACACTGTTGCTATTGTTCTCAAAGAGAAAAGTGCCTGATAGACTTTTGAACATATTGGGGATCATGGTTTTCTGGACTTGGTTTCCGCTTCTTGTTTCCACCTTGCCTAATTGGACAGAAAGGGTGTTGTTTGTCCTTGCAAGCTTTGCTGTGAAGGGGATTCAACACGTTCAATTCTGTCTGAACCATTTTGCTGCTGATGTCTATGTTGGACAGCCTAAGGGGAACGACTGGTTTGAGAAACAAACGGCTGGGACTATTGACATTGATTGTTCTCCTCTGATGGATTGGTTCTTTGGAGGATTGCAGTTCCAGCTTGAGCATCATCTGTTTCCAAGGCTGCCTAGGTGCCAACTCAGAAAAATTTCTCCTATTGTGCAGGAGCTATGCAAAAAGCACAATTTGCCTTACAAGAGTTTGTCCTTCTTTGAGGCCAATAGGTGGACAATAAGGACACTCAGGACCGCGGCAATGCAGGCTAGGGGTCTACTCTGGGAAGCTGTTAACACTCATGGCTAATATATATTTTTTTTCCACAAAATTGAAAAATTTTGTTAGTTATTTTTTGTTTTCATTGCAATTGGATCATATCTATTTTAATTCCTGTATTGGTTGGAACAGAGAGGGAATGGTTCTGCTTTCTCGGCTGCCTACAATACGATTTTTGATTTTGTTTCAGGAATATATTTAAAACTGCTTCAGTATAAAGTTGGTGCAAAAACTAAAGTCAACACATGCATATATTAGCTGCAGCTGTATACTTAATCTCGGTATATCTGTATATAATCTCCTCTTTCTATGATTTGTCATGTTATTCAGGATGTTCGATCTGGTTAATTACTGACAGAAGAGACTTTTGGCTATAACATCATGATTCAGGTTAAACTTTCTAAATTTGATGGACATGGTGACCAACTTTATTTTGTGGTTCCCTCCATCATTCTATCAAACAATTTGCAATGACTAGTGTGGAAACTGAAGATTAAGCCCTCTTCATGAAAATGTTATCTAAGAGAAATCATCATGAAGAGTTTCAGTTTACTACTAAAATGACTGTGACGTGCTAGCACAAAACGAATTGGAATTTGGAGTGTCTTTCTGCAGAACAAAAAATGACTAAATGATATTCTAGCACAGAATGATTAGGGGTCATAGACTATTGTGGAGTCTCAACGTTTTGAAGAGGAATAATTGAGTGAACATTTCTAAATGGCTTTCAAGCCTTTTAGAGTACCCACCCCGTATCTGTACAGTCCTGAAAGCAAACATGTTGCATAAATAAGACTGTGAAAGAGAATTTCATTTGGCTATTGAAAATTACGAGAATATGTGGTAACAATGCGCCATTTCTAAAAATCGACTGCTTCTTGTTTGTCTTTCCCATTAAGCGGCATGGACATGGAGATAGAATTGATTACTTCATTGCTCCTCTGAATTGGTAAGAACTCGAAATAGGCCATGGTGGGAATGAGCGTGTAAGATACTTCATTGGGCTTACAGAGGGGGTTCAAGTTGATCCCAAAGGCACTTTCCGAGAAACTAATACATACCGCTAGCGAGAGGGAGGCAATTGCTGTAATGATCAAGTGTTTAATATATAATGAGACATGGATCCAGTCACGACTACGTTCACATACTTGGTACTAGGCCACAGCGTACACTTAGATTTGATTGCGGAGCATTACAGATTGGTGGTTGATGCAACTAGATGCTGATGGATCATTCTGATACTGCTTCTGTGGAGTTTTAGATTTTGTTTCATACAGTATTGTATCTCAATTGTCGCATTGATGAACTTATGATTAGTCCATGAGGTAGATTTAGTTTTTCAGGTTAATTCATACATTTTATTGCTTCTTTAGTTTTATTATCCCTTTGAGCAAGTATCATCACGCCAAATTTTTGGGTCGAGACAATAAACTTCACATATAGGCAACAGTTAGCAGAGTATCTTCATGTCAACTTTGTTTCTTTCTCTCCACATAATTGCATAAGGAGCAACTTCCCAAGCTCTCCTCCTAAACACTCATGCTTTCGGCGACTGATTAATGTCTTCAGAGAAATCACCCTTGCCGATCAAAGGCCAAAAAGATTAACCACCTTGCAGTTGGCAAGGATTTTGACATCCACCTCTTCAAACAAGAATCACCACCTGACAAGCATTCCTCTTAATTATCATCCGCACTCAAACAAGATGTCACATTACAAAAAATTGACCTCTACTGCCCAAAGAGTATTATCATTCATGCTTTAAATATCTACTTATGAATGTCTAAGTCCCAAATCTGCTCTTATGGGATGCCGACATCCCTTTTATATCCACTTTATGAGCTAACTTTTGAAGTTGAATCCATCAAGTTAAAGATTTATTTTTATAATACTAACTAACAATTTTAACTTTCAAATGAGCTGATCGTAATAATTCATAAGATAATTAAATAATTGAAATGTATAAATTTCTAGCAGATCTTAATTCGTTGGCATTACTCTGCATACATAAAAAGATACTTTATTAATTATATAATAACACTATTAGTCCTATGATAAATCCTAAATCACCACAGGGTAAGATAACATTCTAGTCCTAAATTATCTCAATCTCGCTTTCCTCATCTTGTCTACCAAAGAGGTCACTTCCACAGTCTCTCGAATAGCCTCATTCCTAATATTTTCAATTAAAACAAAATAATAGATTGAGTAAAAGAGTGAAAGATTCTTATTTAGGTTATCCTTCTTTTTTGAGTATTTTGAATGTTTCTGGACGGATTGTCTTGTTGGCACTTCTCGATGATAATTCTCGATGAATTCAAAAAGTTTTTGGCTTAGTTGATATTTACAATTTAATACTCTCTGTATCTGACAAACATCAATTTATGAAATTTATTTTGTATAAATACTTTTATGCATACCACTTCTAATTGATTTACACCATCCCCTATTCTTGTAAGGTGATATCAGGCGGATGGAACACACCAATAGAATGAACCAAATGAATATTCACGCTATAACTATATTTGATAATTAGACCTCAAACTATGATACTTCCAAAAAATTTCAAACAAACCAAAAAAAACTTGGTGCACTAATTTTCTCTTTTCTTCACGATATAATTATGTACCCACCATTACGTGTATACTCAAAATTTGCTTTTACTATTTTTATCGTCTTTCTCTCTCTTCTTTTATTTATATTTTCTCTCGCTAGTTTTAAATTCATCTTCAACGACTCGAATCCAAATGTCTTATCTCCAAACGCCATAACTCCAATTCTCCGAAAACCAAAACAAAGCTTTTAGGGTTTTCTATACTGAGTATGAAGGACCAGAATTTGGACCTCTTCGACCCCAGAACGGCCGTGATGGACCCGGAATACTCCCCTACCCGTACCCGGGAACCCGATTTTGCCTTCGCCTTCAATGACAGCAACTTCTCCGACCGCGTACTACGGATCGAGATCCTTGGAGATTCAATTGACGGTGCTGCTTCTGATTCAAACGGCGGCTGTAACAGCTTAGCCGATTGGGCTCGTAATCGCAAGCGCCGACGAGAAGATATCATGAAGGAAAACGGTTAGTTTTCTGGCATCTGTGGTGTTTCTAATTGGAGTCAATTTATATTTAGCAATTTTGGGAACTGGAAGGTATTGACTTTGTTGAATGAGTTGAAATTGCAAGGAGAGTTACGATTTCGGGATTTGGAACAGAAGCAGATTCAGGAAACTCTGGATTTCCAATAAAATAAATTTATATGCAGTAGTAACCGGACAAAAAAAATGAGTACTGAAACTCTCTATATAAGAGGGAAAAGAAATGGAAAAGGCTCTAAAAATATATTAGCAAACTCACGACTTTTTCTTTGTTTTGCTGTGGCTACAAGACGGCAACTTTAGAACTTAGAACCCTAAGTTTTTAGTTCAAAGTTGATTTGAAATATTGAAATTTGGGTAAAGGAAAAATGAATTGGTAAAAAGGTAAGCCTCACTTGCAAAGCGAAGTCTGGTATTTAAGTGGAGAATTGTAGAGGGGCGGGTCAATTATCCACAGAGTTTAGAAGGTTGTGGTTGGTCCAAAGGACAGGCCATAGATGGGTTTCTCGGGTATTAAAAAAAGTTGTACCTGTGGGGATTCGATTATGCATTACGCAACTGAGAGAGATTTTAGTTGGGTACCTTCATGGCGCTTGACCAACCATCAGCTTTTGTTATGGGTTCGGATTTATATATTTTTTAATATAATTATAGGGTTTCGGAAAATGTTTGGGGGTTTGCGGAAACCCTAACCTCTACTCTTGATTCACCCTGATTTGGAACTATGATGCAAGATATTTTCTTAGATTGAGGTTTCACTAGGGAAAGGGGAAGAAATGACGAAGAAAAGGAGAAAAGATGTTGGGAGATGGCAGGTAGGGTGGAATAGTCGAGGTGTGGGCAAGCTGGTTTGAACATTATTAGTTTTTTTTTAAAGAGATTTTCATGTTTCTTATATGGAAAGTAGCTGAGGTGGTGCCTGAGAGTAATATCAGCCTTAAATCCCTGTCAAAACACAACACTCAAAACGTCCACTTTGGCTGGTTATGTTTACCATGGCAATAGTATTCGTGAATCGTGGGCAAGCTAGCATCAGAAACTACTACTTGGAAAATGTTCTTTTATCGGAAATAGTTGCTCAGCTTTTCCGTATGATATTATTATCAGAATTTTCTGCTTATGATCGTCATGAATTGATTAAATGAGATGAAAATCATATCACACTGACTTCTACATGTTTCAAATTCCTTATATTGCCTTTTTATAGTATGCATTTTTAATGGTTAGTACAAGTGTCATGTTGCTGAAATGAAGTTTCTACAAATTCTGCTTTTTAGGTTTGAAACCGCACCAGAGTTAAACATATCACTTGCTGCATATTCTTACAATGAGATCTCAGTTGCTAATTTTTCCTTCCATAATCATTTCATTTTACTGGAGGTTGGGTCTGGCAGCAAGTCATGAACAATATACACTTTCTTTCCCTTGCTATAATTATTATGCATAGTGATTAGAATTTTGCTCTTTCTTATGTTGGTATGGGTTTTTCTGATGATAACCAGACATGTACCACTCGTTTGCAGCTTTGGATATCACAGCATGCCCTGAAGAACAGATAATTAGCTGTAATCAAATTGATAGTGAAGATGCTGATAACGAGAATCAAGACGAATCAGTTGTTGCAATGATTGAAGAGCCAAATTCAGGTATTATTATTCATAAGTTGCATTCGAGATTTCCTCTACTTAGTCCCTATTTCCTTGAGAACTTTTATGATCCTTCTAATTATGATCCTTCTGATTTTCTTTTATTTTCTTAAATTTGGTACGACTCCCAAATGCTAATATGATAATTTTTCTAAGATTGAAAGGGTACAAAATGTCGATTAAAAAAAAAAAGAAGG
>DF358284.1:48466-72445 GCA_000787875.1 Solanum virginianum
AAAAAAAAAGGGGGGGGGGGGGGGGGGGAGAAAGGGTACAAAATATGAAACATGATTGCAATTCTATGAGATATTGAAGACCTGGCTATGGCTAACCTCAACAAATATCAATCAAATATGGTTGTCGTACTCCATTTGTCATGGATCAGTTTGGCTCTTAAGGTGGTAGGTTTAAAAGGGATTTCTGTTTGCACAATGTATTTATTGTCTTTATTATGCTATGGCTACTTCCATTTAGAGAGAAATTATGCGAGAGATTTAAGACCGTTCTTTCTAACTTGCATGAGGAAATCAGATTGCTCATTAGACAAAAAATTTCTGCTATTTGAGTTGCATGCTAGAACTATTCTGGGCATGTATCTGTGTTGCATATAGCTTCTGGCTGTTTTATTCACACAGTGGAGTAAAATATCTGATGGAAGTAGTTTCGGAGGGTAAAGGAGGGATAATTCTGTAACCCAGCCAAGAAATGTGCTTCTAGTAACCAATGAAGTTGGAGTGGACCATGGGAGACTCAGATTTAAATCCCAATGGAACCAAAAAAAGTTAGGTGATTGCTGTTATCTATCTTAGAGTTGGTGCTAATGGAAGGTAGTAGGTATCAGGGTGGATTAGTAAGGTGGTCCGGTACTATCACTATAAATAAACAAACTTAAGGTATTAGGTATCAGGGTGGATTAGTAAGGTGGTCCGGTACTATCACTATAAATAAACAAACTTTTATTTCTAGCTTTCAGTTTGTTTCTCACTGGATTTATTCTTATAGGAGTTTAGGATAGGCCGAGTCTCTGATGATTAAGTTGCTCGAGTGGACATTTTACTTTCTATTTAGTAACTAACATGTTCGATTGGTTGGAGATAATAGTTTAGACTGGCTATTTTTTTGTTAGCATTTGTATTAAAAAAATTAAAATGTGGATGTCTTGCTTCCTCTTAAGAGAAAACCAAGCACAGTGCGATAAAATTTGTCCTCAGATTCTTTGCATATATGAGCTTAATTACCTGAGTCCTGAGGGAATTTCCTGCTGTGGTAACATGAAAGGAAAGATAGAAGGGTGAACCTAAAGAAGATTTTATTAACGGTCTTTGTTATCAGTGCCTTGTGGTTACATAGTGCAGTTTTATCATCCTGTGCCTTCAATGCCGTCATGAAAAAGGGTGGTAACCTGGGCTGGAAAAGATAGATAAAGCCATGGTTTTTTTCCTGTGCAGGAGATGAAGCTGCTAATAGTGATGATTCAACTTGGAATTGTGATTCTCCAAGGGTTATGAAAGTTAAAACACTACACATTAGCTCCCCCATTTTAGCAGCAAAGAGTCCGTTCTTCTACAAGGTAAACATTCATTTTCAAGTGTAAAAAGCTACTTATGCACTGTCTAGAATTGGTATTTAAAGTTTGAACCTGCTTTATCATGTAATTATGCAGCTCTTCTCAAATGGGATGAGAGAGTCTGAGCAAAGACAAGTAACTCTACGGATCAACGCTTCAGGTATGTTGTTGTTTGACCTTGATTACATTATGGTCGATGAACTTTAGCAGAAATTAACTTGGAGAAAGTCTATCAAGTCTGAATGCAGTTTCCCTTTCATCATGAACATGAGGAATTTGCAAATCATAGGGAGTTGAAATGTTTGTTCTGTCATAGTTTAAATGTTTTATACTTTGTTTTGAAAATTGTGTATTAAATATTGTTTTTTCATCTGAAGTGGCTTTAAAGGTCAGTATCATGTCTCACAAGTGTTTTTTCTATATTTGTTCCCATGGAGCAGAGGAAGCTGCATTGATGGAGCTCCTAAATTTTATGTATAGCAATACGTTGACCACAAATACAGCGCCTGCATTGCTGGATGTGCTAATGGCTGCTGACAAGTTTGAGGTTGCTTCTTGCATGAGGTATTGCAGCAGGCTACTACGTAATTTGCCTATGACTCCAGAGTCCGCTTTGCTGTATTTGGAGCTTCCTTCTAGTGTCCTGATGGCTGATGCAGTTCAGCCATTGACTGATGCAGCAAAACAATTCCTAGCTGCAAGATACAAAGATATAACCAAGTTAGTTCCATTTGTGCATACCCTTTTTCCCTTTTCTTGTGTTATCTAGTTTGTTATCCAAAACAACTGTAGGCGCAGCAATGATAAGTCTCTACTTAGCAATCCTACAACCTTTTCTATAACATTTGGGAAACATAGTGGGAACGTTGTGAAATTTTTAAACCTAAAAGTTGTATCATAAGAATCTGACTTAGCAAGTATAAAGAAGAAATGACACTACCCACACCATAGATTTATACCTATGCATAAATTACATAACTGTTTTAGTGCATAAAACTAATTAAAGTATTTTAATTCATTTCAATTTGATTGGAGTAATATGTCATGAACTTAATAACATGTTGCTTTTTCATCTTGTATGAAGGATTCATGTGGATTACATCACTAAACATTTTTTATTGAAGCATCTGGTACTTGCCTGTGCTTGTTAATCAGCTCATTCATCTTCCACAGGTTCCAAGAAGAGGTCATGAAGTTGCCTCTTGCTGGTATTGAGGCAATTTTGTGCAGTGATGACCTCCAGGTAGCGTCAGAAGATGCAGTATATGACTTTGTCTTGAAGTGGACAAGGGCTCATTATTCCTTGCTAGAGGAACGCCGAGAAATTCTTAGTTTAAGACTTGGTCGTTGCATCCGCTTTCCTTTCATGAGCTGCCGAAAGCTTCGGAAGGTTCTCACATGTAATGACTTTGATCATGAGTTTGCATCCAGACTTGTGCTTGAGGCCCTCTTTTTTAAAGCTGAGGCCCCACATCGCCAACGAACTCAAGCTGCAGAAGAATCAGCTTCGACCAGTCGTCGTTTTGTGGAGCGTGCATACAAGTATCGACCTGTTAAGGTGGTTGAGTTTGAACTTCCAAGGCAACAATGTATAGTCTACTTAGATCTTAAGCGGGAGGAGTGTGCTAATCTTTTTCCATCTGGGAGAGTATATTCTCAAGCCTTTCATTTGGGCGGACAAGGGTTTTTCCTGTCCGCACATTGCAACATGGATCAGCAAAGCTCTTTCCATTGTTTTGGTCTCTTTCTGGGAATGCAGGAAAAGGGTTCAGTTTCATTTACAGTCGATTATGAATTTGCTGCAAGGACAAAACCAGCAGAGGAGTTTGTCAGCAAATACAAGGGAAACTACACTTTTACGGGGGGCAAGGCAGTTGGCTATCGCAATTTATTCGCCATACCTTGGACTTCTTTCATGGCCGACGACAGTCTCTATTTTATTAAAGGTGTACTCCATCTCAGGGCTGAGCTTACTATCAGGCACTGATTTTTATCATCTCCCCACAATGTCAATGGCTACCATTGTTTTGCGTATTAGCTGAGCCGCGGAAGTCCTGATCTTTTCTTCTTGGCTTTGATCAAGCAAAAGAAGTGTAAGGTTTAGGTGTCAGTACTAACTGCCATAGGGTATTGAAACATTTTGTAATGTTATCCTTTTGACCATAATAGTTCTATCCTTGTGCTCTACCAAACATGAGAAAGGATGTAAATGGAATTGAGTGAGTGAGAAATATTTGATTGTTCTGACCTGTTTTAATGCAACAAGCACAAAGATGAACGCTGTGAATAGGTTATTTAATTTTTAACTTTCTCATGACCTGGTAGACGAGTATATGTAATTTATATATATCCGTGTATCAAAATCTTTTCTAGTGATTAGCGTTGCTCTTTTTTAGTAATGTTCATGAGGTGAAACCATCAAAAGATGTGATACAGTGGAGGAAATTGAAGCGATATTGAGATGGTCCGGATATGTGGGGAGGAAATGCAAAAAGTGCTTGAATGAGTGGAGTGTGAGAGGTTGGTCATGGTAGTTCTTGGAGGTAGAGGTAGGTCGAAGAGTTAAGAGGTGAAACATCTACGGTTTACCAAGTACATAGTCCTTGATAGAAGGATATGGAGAACTAGGATTAGGATAAAAGATTAGTTACGTTGTTGAGCATTGTCTAATTTTACATATCAAAATAATATTCTCCTATTATTTTATTCTTCAATTTTAATGTTATTGCTACTATTCTACATTATTTTCATCTGGACTTCACTATCCAAACCATACCTGCTTTGGAATGCTTTACCTAAGCCAAAGGTTTACCGGAAATACTTTTTACCTTATTAAAGTTCACACGATAGGAATACGGTCTACATACCACCCTCTCCTGACCCAGTCACTTTTGTTTAAGACATAATTGTTTGAATACCTTCTGAATAACTCGAGGAAATGACATTAATTATCTACAATCAAATCTAAAACTGAGAAGAGAGAACGCAATATTAGTTTATGTCGAGAAGAGAGGTGTCACAATAGAGAGGTAGTGATGCTAGGTTGTATTGCCTGCGACTGAAAGTAATACTAAACTGAAAAACCCTGCAGCAAATTGCAACATTGGATCTTTGGCAATAACTCATACTCCGCTTAAAAAAACTTGACGGACAGGCTTATTTGCCGAAACAGATTATAATTATAACACTATCAAATGAAAGTGAAACATAGAATCTTCTTTGAAGACGTGCTAAAATAAAGAAAATTACATCAAAACCTACTCTCATTTCACATGAACATATGCCTCTTGTACAAGAAACTTACAGCCCATTTGCATTGGTGCTGAAATTTGTTCACGTGAATTCGACCTCAAATTACATGCATTTATTCAGTTCCTGCAACCTTCTTCTTCAAATCCTCAATGTCTTCCGCCAATTCTTTTCTACTTGACTGTTAGCAAGAACAATAAATTCAAATCTCTTGTAAGCCATTGCATCTCCATGCAAACACTAAACCTATTTTACAGTAATCATGTTTTTCATTTTTCAAAATCTCGCAACATTTTTATTCATGATGCACAGGGTCGAATCATCTCACAATATTAGATACACCACAGACCAACACAAAATACTGCCGGAATATTAGTTGCCATATCGATGCTAAATTCAGATTTGTCATGGTTAAGCAATGGCCGATGTTCATAAAACTGAAACGGACAGCACAGTGAGAACATTGAAGTATATCGCTTTTGGCTGGTTTGACAGGATGGGTTACCGTGGAGGAATGTGATGTAAAGGGAGTTATCGGAACCAAGTCGCACCACTCTTTTTATTAATTTAGCTTAAGATAGGTTCATCCACAGACACCACCTCTAGAAATTGAAGAGACTTACTAAACTACAATGTTTATGAAGATTCGTTCACACTTGCATAGGAAACAATAAGGACGTAGACTACAACTTGCAAACTCGGGCTATTAATGCATTGTGGCAACCTGAGGCCAACCTTCTAAGGTGCCCAGATGGATATTCAGATTGTGCAGTCAAGACTATCTGGTCCATTATAAGAACATCTACCCTATAGAAAAAAGTAAGATACTGACAGGCAGACAGAGTGTGTTATTTAAATAACAGTGGTATATGGGCCAGGTGGTGCGCACCTCAACTAGTCTAGTCTGACAGAGAGTAGGAAGCAATGTATGACATAATTTATTGCTTTCATTCAGTGTACAAAAGATGATATGGAAGTTACTAGCTTATAGAAGTGCAAGCTTTAAAATATTTATTCAATAAGCTTATTTTAACATATGGGAGAAACAAAACTAGCCCTCAGTGTTTTACGGCTCAATCAATTCCATATCGCAAGTGAAAACCTACAGCAAATTTGATTCAGCAGGAAAACATTTATCTAAAATACTTTTCTTGGTAGTAGAATTTTGAAATGTCAAGAGAACATGTAACCTAATCCCGCAATCTTACCTTCAAGAGAAGGTAGCAGTAGACAAACCAAGAATTTTGAAATGTTAAGAGAATATGTAACCCAATCCCACGATCTTACCTTGAAGAGCAGGTAGCGGTAGACAAACCATCCAGTATATCCAAGTCCTACCAACTCCAAGATTTTCGGTAGCTGCGGAAGGGGGAGAAACATTAGTGACTGTGATGGTTGGACCAAACCACAGAAGAGATCTATTAAAGACAGGATCTCAACTTTTACAATGCAGAAACCTATAGCAGAGGAAAGACTCGGAACATTCTTAAAACAGTCCTTAAGTATAATAATTATCTTATTCCATTGATCTACATACCAGAGGAACTGAGTTGATGGCACCAACAAGAATTGAAGATAGCCAAATTGCAACAATTGCCCCACCACCATAAAGTAGCACTGTCGTCTTGTCTTCAATAGCATCCCACTGTAATCAATACACAGATATTTAATGTGAGTTAGATATAAACAAATTCGTTTATAAGCTTAAAAAGGATAAAAACAGATAAATCCTATCTCATATTAAAAGAAAAAGCTATCTATCCTAATCGGTAAAGTAATGCATCTCTAATAATTCGTTAATTATACTTTTAGGGACTCCCACAAATTATCTCCCTTCGAAAAAATTCCAACTTAACAAAAATGTGTACATGCGCCCGAAATTAGAGAGCATTCAGCAGATAAAAACTCTGAAGAAAACTCTAATGAAGGTAAAAAGAACAAGAAGTCTATGGTTGCACTGAATCTAATATCAAAGTTATCATGACATGGTACTAATTAACTATTAGAGTTTCACTTCAAAGATCTACACCTATTGTTAAATTGAAGAAAATCTCAAGACATTATAAATGAACAAACTGACAAGTACTGCTCTATAAGTATTTTGCAGGAATAAGTAACACCCTATGGTGTCTAGATCTTTAATAAATCTCAAAAAGATGCAACAAAAGAGAGATTGACTACCAAACGACTATTATTTTCAGCAGAGAAGACGCATTTTTTTCTCAGGTGCCAAGTCATCCAGTTTACCTTTTCTTGTAGCTCTGTTAGGAATTCACTAGTATCAACAGAAGTTTCTTCAGATGAAGAGGCTTTAACCTGGAGCAGCAAAGACCTTTTGGATTCTGCTACAGGAAATCAACATAAATCGTAAGCACAGCAACACAAACAAGGATTATCTTCGAAAAGGGAAAACATCATACAAATACGATGCTCACACTTGAATATAAGGTTTAATGCAATTGTGTAAGCACCAGAATTAAACCAGAAACAAGAAGGATTTACTGTAAACTTTTGGTTTTATATACATGGTATTATCACAACGTCCATGAAACAATGATCACTGGTGTCAATACTCTAAGCTTTAAAACAATAAAACATCAAATTTCCACACAAAATGTGCATTAGTAAAGACCGGGAAGTACCCTTATCCCTATGGCTTTTTCTTGAAACTTCCAAAAATATCCTCCACAAATTGGTGAAAAAATGTAAAAAAAATAGTTTTTGAAGGGAAATTGAGTCTTTTTAACCATGCTAATGCATGCATCAAGTACCTTTACATTACTAATACCTAGGAATCTATGATATTAGTAATACACAATGGAGTGCATTAGTCACATGCGTAACATGAAAAAGTGTACAAAACATGATACTACTAATAGATCAAGTTGATGTATACATTATTTTTCTAATACACTCAGCCAAACAACCCCGTGAGAGTAATAACAACAATATTAAAAATGGAACTAGTAAATGCTCCCGACCAACCATATAACCTACTACTCGAAATTTACAAAAAAATCAATGGCAGCAATCCTTTTGAAACAATCTCGAAAAATAGCAGCATCACATAAATTGAAATTGCAGAGACTACTCACTAAACTAAAGTAGTTCGAGGAAAGCAAAATTTCCAGAAAGACTACCTGCAAAATTGAAGGAAGAGGAAACACGGGGCGGGAGATAAGGTAAGGCAGAGCGGCAACATGAGACGGCTTTAGCTGTGGAGCAAAGCGGCAAATGAGTAGTAAAAACGGCAGTGGAAGCCATGGAAGTAGAAGCTGCTGCAATCGTCGCCATTATTGGATGGGTGGCTGTGCCTGTGGCTGTGTATTGCTCTCTTTCTCATTGATCCATTCTCTTATCTTCAAAACCAAAGCTCAAGTGAGAAAATTGACAATGTTGCTCCCTTATATTTCAGATTAAGTGCAAAATAGTCCCTAAAGTATGTTTTCAATAGTTTTGATCCTTTAAATTTAGTACTACTTATTATTAAAGTTTTAATACTTGTAAGTTCTAATCTTTGTTAAATATTTAACAAATTATGTATGACAGATATGATGGGATTGTGGAGAAAAAAACATTACTATAACTAATTTTATAGGTTACTGATAATTTCTTTTTAAGTGTCACGTCTTTTTTACAAGATATCATTATTTTTTACTTATAAAAACTTTGAAAAAGTTATTTTATTCAGTTAATAAATGGCTAAAAGATTTTTCTTTTAGAATTTAACACTTAAAGAATCTAATCAAATCGTAAAAATTACAACAGAAGGAATTGACAAAAATAATAAAAATTACACTTAAATAATTGCTCTAAAATCTAGAGAAAGCATAAATAGCATAATGACATGTCCCGCCGAAATTCTGCTTCAAAACAGTGCAAGAACATGTCCGTTGTGCTCTGAAGGGCTCCGAAAGAGTTCTAAGTCCGTGACAATAAGCTTAAAAAAATTTGTGCTTCCAAAATATGAGTTTCCTTTAAAAAATTTTTTTCATATATTTCTCTATCTTAGGATCCAAGTATATTAAGTGAAAGCTCATTTTCTTTTGCCCTACATGAAAAAGTATTAGAAGAATTGGATTGCATTTCATTTTCCACTTTACTTTCAAAACAGAATTGTCATTTTGACTAACTTAACTATGAAGCACAAAATTTGACTTAATGCTTCTATTGAGGAATTTTTAGGAATTAAAACTACACCTAACTTAAAGTTTTATGAACTGCTAATTAAGACATGATTTTTTTTTTTTTAATTTGACATCTTAACGTATTTATTTTAGGACCTGATTAATCTGAATTATAGTGGACCTTTATCAAAGAGACTTCATATACTAGGACACCTAGTATAATCTAATAGTCTTAGATAGTTTAAAATAATTATTCCTTTTGTTGCGGTGATATCTTTTAATTTGATATTGTATTTAACAAAAAGTGAAAAGCTTTGATTTTTATAATCTAAAATAAATTTTTAGATATTTGTATTCATTAAGGATAATTTTTATTTTATTCTTTATGAATATAATTTTTCTAATAGTAGTAAAGCTTGGCTAATTTTATTCTTAATTAATAAAATAAGCAATTATCCTAATACTGTAGTATATAACCTTTTTTCCTTTATAAAGAAAGAAAGATTTGCAGGGCAAACTCCTTTACATGTCATCACATAAACCTCGGAGAAAAGGAAGAGGAAACAAAATAGAACACACCCAACCATCCACATGACACACCTGCCAGTGCCACTTCTCTCCACCTCAAGCAGCCTCCCAAAATTTAAAAACTCAAGTGTCACAATCCCCAAATATGCCTTTCTACCAAATCTTGAATCAACTTATGCTTTCTCTATCTCCAACACATAATAAAAAAGGATTTTATTTGTCCTGCATTATTTTCCCTGCAAACCCCAGGTTTTATTTTTCTGTTCTTCATCAGTTTTTAAGAATCTTTGTCACTGTTAATTAGTGCAACAAAAACTCTTTTTTTTTTTTTTTTGCTTCAAATCACACTCCATTTTGATGCATTGCTTAAAGTTCAGATTTTAAGCATGCTCATTTTCTAGCCCTTTTCGTATCTGCCATGTTTGCTTGCTTTCTTGAACTGGGATGATTCTTGTAAGTTCTAAAAATGCTTTCTTTATGAAATTTCTGGAATACTTACACTACCTTCAAGGTTTTCTCAAATGGGGTTTCCCTAAATTTGAGGTATTGTGGAGTAATAAGGAAGACATTGTTTGCCTTCCCTCAATCTCTTTGTTTTCAACTTTTGAAACTTCAGGATTTGAGTTGGGACTTGAAAATTATGTAAGTTTTGAGCTTAATTTATACTACTATATTAGAAATTTGTTTGTAGTGCAGTTAAAGTTTCCTTGTATATTTGTTTGTTTGTCCATTTACTTATAAGATTTTAGCTGGCTTTTTCTTAGGTAAACGTCACATTTTCTTGCCGTGAATTTAGGCTGGGACTATAGAGTGCTTTTGAGCATTTTGCCAAATGTCATATTTTGTTGGTTTTGCTTTTGTTGCTGATGTTGCTTTATGTTATTGTTACAAATTATAAGTCTGATTTTTTGAGTCAAGTGTACATTGAATCCGAGGGGTAGTGGTAAGGTACATTATAAGAATTTTGGATTACATTTGAGGTTCACTAGATTACAAAATGTTCCAGAGAGGATTGTGTTTAAGGTAGTAAATACAAGCCGAATAAATTGAGGCTTTTGTCCTATCCATTTTACTGGCATTGATGGTTTTCGCATTCAAATAGTATAATAAGGGGTTTCAAGGCTGTTCTGAGGGTTTTGAGAGCCAGGAAGCCCTAGTGCTTTAGAAAATGGGGCAGCCTGCACCTGTCTGGGATCATAAAGCGTCGGTCGAAGTAACAAAAAATCCCAGTGGGATAAATCAGGTCACGCTTCGCAACCCTCAGGGTGCCTCTGTTCTGGTTAGAATCTCCTAACCAATCTGTTCATTTAATTAGAATTAATGATTTTATGATTCTAAATCATCTGTTAGATATCCGATCGATTACAAAGAACATTGATGCTATTACTTAACTCGTGTTGTAACGATTTCCTTATATGGCTATTTACCGCTTTTCCCAAGTTCAGATTAGCTTGCATGGAGGGAAAGTTACTTCTTGGCGGAATGATCGGGGTGAAGAGCTCCTATTCACAAGCAAGAAGGTATATGTTTCCATTTTAGTATTAGTTAATTCTTAGACTGGCTAATTCAACCGATGATATGAGTGTTTTGCCTGGCAATTCAGATCTTTTTGTTGTATAGTCGATATCACGTGAATCGAATATTGGGATTTGGATTAAAGCTTTCTAATATCATAGTAGTAGATTTGGCGAAAAATTGGAGAATTTGCTCTTAAGATGCTTAGCTACACAGGTCGATCATCCTGTTTGGATATGAAATGCTAAGTAAAGAGAATCTCGGTGTTTTTTGTTCTTGTAGATTAGAGGTAAAGCAATGGCAGTATAGTCACCAATTTACATTGATGTAGAGATTCCAGATGTGGAGGTGAAATCCTTGTATATGAGTTGGTCATTCAAATGCGTATAGAATGGAGAGAGAGCCTTCTTTCCCCCACTGGCAGAGCCACAAATTGTCAGGGGGTTCCCTTCGGTGGAAAATTATACTATTAGTACCTAGTTAAAATTATTTTATATCTATCTATAGTAGATATCGAACCCCCTTCAGCTAGTTCGTGTGTTTGCTTTTCTTAGATTCTGACCCCCCTTAATTGAAATCCTGGCTCCGCCTTTGTTTACCCCCTACCATATATATATATATATGTGAAAGTTTGCCCAAGCTTACCGTATCATTTTTTTTCCTCATAGTATTCTCGTAATCATCTCAATAGAAAGAAAAAAAAAAGGATGGCATAATGTTGACATGAAATAGCTTTCTCTTCTTTTTGTACTCCACTCATCTACACTCTACTACTCTACCTACCCACCTTGCATCGTAGGTCTTCCATTCTTTTCAATCTCTCTCATGTCCCACATTTACAAGGGAAGAATGAATGGTAAAAGACATTAGTAGTTCTACACTAACTATAAGCATGCTCATTTTCTAGCTTAAGATGGGAGATTCTGATGGAGCAAATGGCAGAACCTTACAGACCTAAACTTAGAGTTACTTCACATAGTTTATTGCTTGGAGATATTTCAGGAACTTGCTGCATTTAAGCGTGGACATTGTTCTAGGTCATGGTATTGCTGAAAGATGATAATTTCCTTTAATTTTGCACTCCTAAAAGCTGGTGGTGAGGACACTTTATTGTCCATAGGATGTCAACATATTTATATTGCTCTATTGTACTCCATTGGTGCCTTGGTTGCTATGATAGGTTCTAGGTAATATCTGTTAGCACTTTCCTCCCTAGGATGAAGTGGGTTGAGAACAATTAGGTCTTAAGTTCAAATTTGAAATCCTAGTAGAAGTGATTTCTTCCCACCTTTCCGAGCCTTGGCGGACAGTCACCTGGTACCTATTGCTAGTGGGAGGTGATAAGTATCCTATTGAATTAGTCAAGGTGCGCGTAAATTGGGCCGGACACTATGGTTATTAAAAAAATATAGATGGACTAGTGGTAGACATGGGGGACTCGTATCATAAAGTCGTGGTGGTGATGGTGGCTATGGTGGGTATTCAAAGACGAGAATAGTAGTGTTGGGCTAGTGATATGTTCCTCTGTCCTGTTGTCATCAATGCATTTCCTATTTTAGCCAGTCCAAGAAAGTTATCTTTTTGCAAAATGGTAAATCCTTTGCCGTCCAACAATTTAGGTAATACTATAAACTTTTACTATTTTACAATATTTTTACTTTAATGATGACTTCTATTGAACACTTCTTCATATTACAAACAAATACTTGAGACTGTTCTACAACCAAGTTCATCTCATTATCTCCTTCCAAGTAAAATAGAGTCCATTAGCTTAGTGCTTTATAATGTATACAGGGTACATATAATCTTATGTCATCTGTTTCACTTGTAAAACCAGTATTTGTTATAGAAAAAGTGGAAATCTGATTCATTAATCTTATTCTTTGATAATAGATTTTGACAGTGTTCAATTGTAACATGAACATGACTAAATTTGTACTATTGACGCTATTATTTTGATGACTCTTTCTCCTGACAGAAGAAGACTACGTAAACACTTCTGTAGGATTCCTTGTGTAAGGCTTGTTGGAAACCTCTTCGTTACTTGATTCACCTGATCTCTGTTCCTCTATTATTAATATTCAGCTACTTTTTCCCCCTTCTTCCCTTATTCTCAATGGGATCACATGCTAAAGTTTGTGGAGGTTCAAAGTCCTCTTCAAGGCATAATTTTGAGAATGCGCACTGACAAACATTTGCCTTTATATTTTAGGTTGCCAAATCTTCGAAAGTTGCAAGAGGAGGAATCTCTGTTTCCTTTCCCCAGGTACTTCTATCGGTGCATATCTTTGATAAATTCCTGTTGAGTACTGTAGAATAGATCACATGATTATCCTACTTATGTGCAGTATGGAAATGGTGGAACAGTTGAGCAACATGGATTTGCCAGAAACAAAATTTGGACCATTGAAGACAACCCTCCATCTCTAAAATCATTTGACACCCAAGGAAAATCTTTCGTTGATTTGCTGCTCAAACCGTCAGAAGATGAACTGAAGTTCTTTCCTCATGTGTATGACCTTGACTTTGTAGCAAATTCTAATTGGTTTTCTTAGAAGTTTGGGTCTCTGAATTAAGAGCACTCAAAATGTTTTCAATAATATGTGAGTGGAAGTCTCTGGCTAAAAAACAAAGGGAACTTTAACCCGTTTTCATGTTGGAAATTTTATTCCTTGGTGTAAATTTTCAATTCAATCTTTCAGTTCCATGGTTATTCTTGCTTACCGTAGTAGCTTTTGAAGTTTCCTCTAAATATCTTTCTTCTAACATTTCAGCTTTGAGTTTCGCCTTCTGGTTTCTCTTGCATCAGATGGAAGCTTGTCCCTGATATCTCGTATAAGAAACACCACTGGCAAGCCGTTGAAATTCTCCTTTGCTTATCAAACATATTTTTCTGTTTCTAACATAAGGTATGCTGTTCCATATGTGGATTCTTATCATTTTCATATCCATGAATTTTCTTACTTCTTGCTGTCAGCAATTTTAGAAAAACTGGTTTACCTGGAAAAGCTTGAAAGGTATTCATACTTAAAATAGAAAGAAGAGAAAACAGTTTCTTTGTACATCATTGTTCATTTAAATGTTTTTGAGCATTGCTCAAGTGATTGATGATTTTATTCCTTTTAATTTCTTTTAGAACTTAACATGAGTCTTATCCACAGTGAAGTGCGTCTAGAAGGTTTGGAAACACTGGACTATCGTGACAATCTGTGCCCAAAAGAAATCCTTACGGAACAAGGAGATGCCATAACATTTGAGAATGAGGTAAATTTATTTATGCAGCCTACATATCTCAAAAGCTTGTGATAATAGATATTCAATTAGTTAAAATATCACATTAGGTGGTTTTGTGGAACACAATTTGAGTAATGACTCAACATAGATATTTGATCTCTCCCGTGGCATTTAACAATGTGGACTCTATCGCCAAGTTTCAAGAAAAACAGAGACAAGTAATGAAGCATGTTTCGATTGATGTTAAATAAGAAGATTACTTTTGAAGTTTGATTGAGAGAATAAGTTCTCTCCTTTTCGTTCCATAACCATAGACAAGTCCAATTGATTTGGAATTGAAGAAGTACCCTTTTTTATTTCCCGAATTGCTGCTTCAGAGTTAAATTGTCTTAGCATTATCTTTAACACTACTTGTCATTTTGTGTTAGTGCCTTTCAATTTTTTGGAGCAATGATATTTAACTTCATACATGTGTGGTTTCTCTGAGTTGCATGTCGAACTTGCTTAGCGTAAAGCGCTCGGCTTACTGTATCTTTCATATCTGAAGCCTTTTGGTCTACTTTAGTAAGTTGGTTGAGTGTTGATCTGTCTGTTTATTTTGCTTGCACTTAGAAAATCATCCTTTCTCTTTCAGATCTACCGTGTGTACCATCGTTCTCCTAATTGCATTGCTGTTCTTGATCATGAAAGGAAGCGAACGTATCTGATAAAAAAGGAAGGGCTACCAGATACTGGTAAGTTGCTTCAGTTCAAATAATTCTTCAAAACTATTTTCGATAGGAAGGAGGGGGTTGGGGAGTAGAGGAACATTTCTTTTCAGAATTTGACTGTCTCATGATTGTTTTCTTAATAAACCTGGAAATATTTGTTTTATCTGAAAAGTAGTGGTATTTAATTATCGAACATTCTGCAAGGAACAAAGTGTAAATGTCACTCGATGTTGGTATTTAACCAGCTATTTTTAATGATAGAGAAACTTTTATTGCATTCTATCGCGATCCTAGAAGTTGGCTTCGTAAAAGCATGATAGTATACCAACTACGAGCGACGGACTAGGAATCCTAACAAGGGATTCAAGAAAATTGTAGAAGGCATACTTGAGATTTAAACTTTACTGAACCATTTTTTGAGCCACATTTATGTCAAGGGGATTCAATGACAGCCAGGAATTTCCCTCATGACAGGAGAATTCAGTAACTTTTATATGCCTCCCCCAAAAAAAAGTTTTACTTGCCTCTGACTGAACCTGCGTCGTCTTGTCTTCTTCAGTGCTATGGAATCCGTGGATAAAGAAATGCAAAGCAATGGCCGATCTTGCCAATGAAGAGTACAAGTATATGCTTTGTGTTGATGGTGCAGCAATAGAAAAACCCATCATTTTGAACCCGGGAAAGGAATGGACAGGTCGTGTGGAGCTTGTGGTGATACCATCAACCCTTTACATCGACAATCCTTAGTTCCTTTGAGGTCTGGACTTAAAGCATTTTAGAAATGGCTCAATAGCTTAGTGAGAGAGCGCAATCCATTTCAACTAGTTTCTGTTTTTGTTAAGACTGTTATTGTTCGACAGCCAAAGCTTGTCAATGGCTGTATGTTATGGAAGAGCTAAAGTTTTTAAACTAAAATTGTTCCATTTCAGCACAATACTTATGTTTGTGCAATTGAAATGAGAAAGTGAGAGATTGATATATTTTCTTTGTTTGGCTATAGTATATCTAGGAACATTTTATGAAAAATGATTTTCGAGCCGAGGGTCTATCGGAAGCAATCTCTCTACCCCACAAAGGTAGAGGTAAGGTGTGCGTGCACTCCACCGTTCCCAGACCCCATGGAACCATACCGAGTATACATGTTTTAGTATATCTTGGAACATCCTATTGAGAAAATTTTCTTGAGCCGAGGGTCTATCCGACCTCTCTGCCCTACAAAGATAGAGGTAAGATTTGCATGCGCTCCACCTTTTCAGACCCCAATTATGGAACTATATCGGGTATATATGTTGTAGTAAATCTTGGAACATTCTATGAAAAATAATTTTCTTGAGCCCAAGGTTTATTGGAAACAACCTCTTTACCCCCACAAAGGTCCGGTAAGGGTAATGTATGTATGCACCCCACCCTCTTGAAACCCCATTTATTAGAATATATCGGATACGTCGTTGTTGTAGTATATCTTTGAAAGCAAATGTTTAAAGGTATTCACAATAGGTATATGGTTGATATAGTCGCCAAATCCTCAATTGGTTTTGTTGTCCTTTATTTTGAGTATAAAAATATATTTCATACACTTTATACAAGGTTGATACGTATGTATAAGGATTTTGACAACTCATAATATTATGAGATTTGGTAGAACCAAATAAAAAATAATTCAATACCAGAGAGAGAGAGTTGTCTTTTGGCACCTCTAATTTGTACTAACAATCATATATAGACAGAAAGAAAAAACTATAAAGTTCCCATTGTGGGAAAAGTTTTATAAATCTAGTGTTAAATATCACTTCTTTTTACAATTTTGGCCAGACATTGTCACAATTGTTTTTACGTTGTAAGATTTTAGAATTGCAAGCATTAGAATAAAGCATTCATATTATAGAATGGACAAGGCAACTTACTACCTAAAAGTGGGACTTATGAATTTATTTGGAAAAATATTTTTGAGCTTAAAATGTAGACATGTCACCCATCTCTGGAAAAATAAAATAATAAAAATATTTTTTAGCAATTTTTCGGCTTTATTACTTTTTATAGTTAGTATTCCAAAGTTCAGTGGTTATGTTAGGAAAAGAAAGGTTAAGTGGCTTTTATTAAAAAAAATAATTATATGATCATATGTGAAATTTATTCTTTAGCATAAACAATGTAAGTTTGATTTTAATTATTATTGTTCCTATAAATGATACATACATAAGTAACAAATGAATTTGTATATTATTTTATTTGAATAAACAAAAGATGGAATAAGAATACAAAGATTAGTTGGATTAAATCAACTAAAGTGACCATATTAACCCTCATATATTAAATAAACTTTTGAATAAAGCAAAATACACACCTAATTTGTCCGTACATTTCAATTCATATATCATTAAACTAAGCATTGAGAATATTTATCAGCTTTTTCATATTTGATTGGCCAAAATATTTTCTTTTAATAAAATAAATTTCTTAAAATGAGAAAAATAATTTTTCTAGTAAAATTGATTAAAAAAAATACCACAAAAATATTATACATTGATTATATCTTCCATCCTCCAAATCACCTCATCTTCACTTCCATCACGTCTACCTCCTCCTCACTCCCACTTCCACACAAATACTTTTATGAGAAGTAATATTTTTTTCTAACACTCTCTGTCCTAATTTATATAACTCATCTCTTTTTTAATTTCCAAACAAATGACATATAAATTTTAAAAATTTACATTTATAACTTATTTATATTATAAATTTTGAAAATCGTACTTTTCTTTTTAACTCTACCAAAGTTCTACTTATTTTTTTTTTGAATCCCCCCTCCCCCCTGTTCTCTCTTGTTTTTTTCGTATGGTAATTGAATCCTTCCCGCTACGCCAGCACATAAGAGTTGCGCATAGATCTCGTCACTTCAATGTTTTTCGGTGATCACATTTCTCTTTCTTTGCCATACACTTCCAAATTCCACCTCCATAACCCCATCTTGTTCCTTTTTTTTTTTTTTTTATCAACAAACCCCACAAAAACATCTCTTCTTGTTCTATTCTCCAACCCCAAAAATCCTTTCTTTTAACTCCTAAATCATATCATCCCATCATAAAGATTCAAACTTTAATGTACCATTCACTTTGTATACAAAGATTTACTTGTTTATATCAAAAATCAAGAGAAGATTAAAAAAAGGGATCTTTCTTAGATTCAAGAATGTCACAGATGAAACCTCTAAAGAAGCCACCAGGCTTTAGAGATCCTACAATCCCAATCCAAATGCCACCAAGAAAAATTAACCTTCCACCTTCATTCAATCCACAAAAGAGAACAAAAAAAACTTGCTATTGTAGCTGTTGTTGTTGTTTTCTGATTATACTCAGCTTGTTACTCCTAATAGTAGCTGCTTGTGGTTTTCTCTACCTTTGGTTTAATCCAAAACTCCCTGTTTTCCATTTAAGATCCCTTGAGTTTACTAAGTTCAATGTTACTGAAACCCAAGATGGGCAAAGATTGAATGCACGATCATCAGTTGGGGTGGAGTTGAAAAACCCAAACAGGGAGATGAAGATTGTGTATGGTGACACCAGAGTGGAATTGAAAGGCGAAAAAGACGTAAACATGGGTTCAGGGAAAGTTGTTGGTTTTGTGCAGGAGAAGAAGAGTGTTAAAGTTGTTAAATTCGCTATGAAATCGAATGAGTTGTTGTATGGTGACAGTGTTGGGAAATTGATGAAGGGTGGATTCAAGAACAAGAATTTGAGAGTTTCTGCTGATGTGAGTAGTGCTATTGGTATTGGATATAAAGGATGGAAAAGTTGGAAAATTGGAGTTAAAGTTTCTTGTGGATCTTTGAGGTTAAAGCAGATTGAAAATGGTGCTACACCCAAATGTCGCATTACTCTGCTTAACTGGTAAGCTAATACCACTCTAAATAAATTAGAATGCATAATACGTAGATAGACACTTTAACCTGGCATTCGCGGGCAATTGAATATCCCAGCTTTCATTGTGACCATCTTGACACAAGTGTGTCTTGTGAAGTTTTTAACTTTGAAAATGCGCATCTAGACACATTTAAAGGGGTGCTTTCTCAAATTTAGGATTTTTATGGGGTTTAAACCAAGTTAAGGTGTCTAATGTGTATAGTCAAAGTTGGGATGCTTAGTTGCTAGTTGAGGTAAGGTTAGGATGTTTATTTATGTATTGTGCCAAATTAGAAAGCTTGGTTATAACCTATGTTGCTCAGGCTGTGTCGGATCCTCCATAAATGCATAAAATTTGAATGATCTGATACACCCCTTTTGAAGAGTCCGAACAACAGATGTTATAATTGAAGTGACCTTTGATTGATCATAAATGGTTACATGTAGTTATCTTTTAGGTGACCTGAAAAAATAAGTATATGTAAATGATAGTATTAAAGAATACTTCGAATAGGTGATTGAACCATGCACATGGGGAGTAGCTGTTACTTACAAGTTTTAGGTGAAACAGACAATAAAGTTTCAGAAAGATGCCATCTTAACTTGCCACTTTAATGGGAAAAAAAACTAGTCATGATTGATATATCTAACTTCTTATTAATACTGCAAGAAACTATACTAGTCATGTTATATTGCTGGAGATATGTTTCAGTTTGACAATCCTTTTGTGTGTTTGATTTGCAGGTTTCGTTTAAACTGATTGATTCAAGGCATATTCACACATACATAACTGGGAAAGAGGAACGGTAGACCTCGCTATCCTCTTTGGATGAGAGGAATGAAATGCTGTTGTGCCTAAATTTCATACATAAGTTCATAATGTTAATACTCACCATTTAGATATAAAATCTTATCTAAGTTAATTTGACAAGTTTTATCATCATAGCTGGTGTTTTAAAGTATAGGTAGTAGTTGGTGGAGTTGCAAGTATACCTTAGAATAATTTCAACTTGTAACCTATGTTGTTCACTCTTCAAAAGTGCCAGCGAGTGTGTGTGGAATTCTCTAAAAGTAGTGTATTTTCGAAGAACCCGACACGGATATGACATTGAAAGTGAAGAGTGTGTGCAACTTAGCTTGTATCCAAACTATAAGCACCTTCATCGCATTGATGTTGAGCATGGAAAGGATGAAAAAATAGGTATATTACTGTAATAGAAGCATAGATAAAATGTACATTTTACTTGTAAAGGCACTGGCTATTTTACTTGTAATAGAAGCATAGATAAGAGGGATCTCAGGGGCATTTTTGTCCTTTTCATTATTTTGTCGCAAAATAACTAGGCATAAACCCCAAATTGGACCCTAAAGTTGGCACCCTTTTTTAAGTTGGAACTCCAACTTTGGGTGTGCACAAATAGGCACTCCAAGTTGGCATTTTCTGAACAAATAAACACACCCCCACGCAGGCATAGCGCGTGAGTACACTCGTGATGACGTGTATTTTTCATCCAATGTTGCGATGCCACGTAAGTCCATGCTGGCAAATGAATTTACACCTATTATTATTATTATTTATTTTATTTTTTTTTAAAAGTAACACCACAGAAAGGGGGCAAAAGCCTCATTTCATTCCATTTCCCTTTTCAGTCGAGAAACCCTAGTCACTGTCGCCGTCGAAAACCCGTCACCGTCGCCGTTCTTAATCTCATGCCATGGAATGCGCTTCACCCTATTCGAAACTCCTAAAAACGAAAACTCTAGTCGTCGTCGAAAACCCTGGAAATCACGCTGTCGAAAATCCGCCTGGAAATCACGAAATCACTGAAGGTTCATTGTAGAAATTATCAGATTTTGCCTGGTTTGTTGCTGCTGTTTCTCGATTTAGTCAGGTAAGTTTGATTTAGTCGGGAAAGTTCAATTTCGTTTCTTTTTTAAAGATCAGCTCGTCTTGAGTTGGATCTAAGACAGTGAGTTGGATCCAATACAGGTAGCGCCCTCGTCTTGAATCTCTACTCTTCTCTGTAAATGATGCATAAATGGTTCTGTTTGTTTTTCGGCTGTGAACAGTGATGTTCAAGTCAATAGACCCTGGTTAAACACTATCGTCATTTGTTTGTCCGTAGTTAAGCTAATTCAGAGTGTCATCGTTGTGTGATGGTTCAGAAAGTTCTATGTGAATTTTCATTGAACTGTTCATCATGTTCTTCCGATATATCATCCAAATTTTGCATGAAATTTTGCTCAATTGTGTACACTAACAGACAAAGAGGTAAACTTTAAGTAATGCATCTAAATTAGTAGTTGTTGATTTCTCTTCCCCTGGCTGTGGAGGCTGCAAAACTCTTCTTCCCAAGGTACAAACTCTTTTTTTTGAACTTTCTATTGGTAAATGTAGTTGTGTAATAGGATTTCACTTTTCTTTCTAGGTCACTTAAGTTAGTTGTACTTTGCTTGTTGGATATTCTTTGAAATGTTAAGCAGTGATTTGCAATTTATCTTTGTTGGAAACTCTAGTCTAATATCAGTGTGCATACCATGGAGCAGATGAAAAAATTCAAAGATGCATTGGCAATTTACTGCATATACAGAATAGTTTAGAAACAGGATCGTTCATTAAAAACACTATGTTCTTGTTACTTAAAACAGAATCTCAGTTTTAAGTAATGCATTGAAAATACTATGTTGTTGTTATCGGATAGACAAGGATTATTTTTCTGAAATCTGAAAAATATTTCTTCGCCATAGACAAGGATTATTTTTCTTTGACGGAATGGATGGTTAGATTATAGTCCTAGATGGTTGATACTATAAGAGATATTCAGCTAATATTGAGTGGGGACTGTTTGATACTATAAGATCTATTGATTGAGTTGCTAGTAAAATTTGATCTTATATCGTCCTATATAAATACCTGCAGCTTGTACTATACTTTGGTTCTGTGTTTCAAGGATGGTCTTCAGTTTGTGAGTTTGCTGGCACTAAATTTGAGTTTTCTAAATACTTAGTTTACCTGAACTTATAGCAAGTTAGAGTATCCACTTTCTCATTATGCAAAAATGTTTGGACTGCAAGCTGCAGTAGCTATACGTCTGTGCAGTATCTCAATTGGTTCATCTGATTTTGTTTTGGAGTTCTTCCTACCCTCAAACTGCAGAAATCCTGAAGAACATAGAAAAATGCTTACTTCATTATCCATCATCATACAAAATGTTTGCCGGACTTTGAGGGTTGTGACAGACAAAGAGTTGCAGGAAGAAACTGTTTCTATGGGCGAAGTGGCAAATCACACAGGTGAGCAACATAAAGAGCACACTGAAACTTCTCAAGAACAAAGGACATCATGGACCTCTTGTGATGCAGAGTTCCATGAGAGTTCTGTCATTTCTGTACTCCAGGATGAAAAACCAGATGGAATGCTGAGGAAAGATTCGGTGGAGTTTAGGCACCGTAAGAATTCTGCTTATGAGGAGGGTTCTGGGTGGGAATTTTTGTTCTTTGTTCCATGTTGCACTTGTGTTAAGACATTCAGCTAATATTGAGTGGGAATTTTTGACACTATAAGATCCTAGTAAAATTTGATCTTATATCATCCTATATATACTTGCAGCTTTTACTACATTATGGCCCTTTAGTTACTTCATGTTAATTAAAGTAAGTGGGACCTATCAACTTATAGACGGGCAATGACGAAAATTAACATTCCAAAATTTTAGTAAAATTATTAAATTTTACATTCAATCTGTTTTTAAACTATAAAATAGCTATAAAAATTGAATCTTGATTATTAAAATTTAAACAAAGAAATTGTTATATTATACGCGATCATCTTCATATTAAAGAAACCAACTACCTGGATTATTTGCGGATCAAGAAATTTTCATTATAGTACTTTATTTTCACAATGAGAAAAAAATATTTGAATTCATTATTTATCAAAAAGGCAAAAAAAAATGTGTAAAAAATGAAGAGACAAATGCTTGTGTATTTTTAATAAAAAAAAGAAGAAGAAATTGTATATTAATTAAAAAAAATAAAGGGTGTATATATAAATACATGTAGGGATAAAAGGGTAAAAACAAATTAACTATTAAAAAATGCCCACAATATATAGCTCACACGCGCCTACAGTGTGTAACACACTCTCTGTGCCACATCAGCAGAGTGTAAAAACAAATTAACTATTAAAAAATGCCTAAAAATTAAGCTCACACGCACCTACAGTGTGTGTAACACACTCTCTGTGCCACATCAGCAGAGTGTTTATTTGTTCAGAAAATACCAACTTGGAGTGCCTATTTGTGCACACCCAAAGTTGGAGTTCCAACTTATAAATGGATGCCAACTTTAGGGTCCAACTTGGGGTTTATCCCAAATAACTAATCTCGGTATTATTATTCCAGCCTCTAGTTAGGCGAATTTATTCCACTAACTAATTACTAATCCCGTATAACTCATCACAGAACATTTAGCAAACAAGAGATAAGATTTCTAATTATTATTTTTTTTATCTCAGAACTATCTGTGTCATCCAACATACCAAACAACACAATATTTGATTAACTGTTTTTCTTAAAGAGGTTCTATTTGATGTTTTTTTTTTGGAGGTGGCAGGTTACAGGAATTAGGTAGCAAGAGAAAAAGAAGCTGCAACATGAAAATCCATGGAGGGAGGAGTCAATATTTCATGAAAAGAATTCAAAATCTAATGAATTGGACACACAAATTAACACAAAGAATTCAACATTTACCATATATACATAAAAAAAGATATTCAAATCATGTATAAATTATATAACTTTTCGTCGAAAAAGATTGAAATATACTAGTGAATATAAGATAATTCCGCCCTGCAATCTAGTAATTGTTTGTGGGGTGGGGGTGGGGAACCATTGGTAATTAGTTAACTTAAAATAATTAAATAAAGCACATTTGAGATCTTATTTTTCTCCCAAGAGTAGTGTCTTTAAAGTTGTTTAACATGATCCAAGAAACTAGTTCCCCTCATCGTATTGTATAATTTGTAAGCACTGTTCCACCTTCATATTTGCTTTAGTTTTGAGCCAAATTATGTGGGAAAATCTAACCCGTCTACGAATATTTTAAAATTTATTTTGCTTTTATTAATTGCAAATTAAACAAAAACGGTTTTTCTTTTAACTCTTTTTTTGTTATTAATAATATATATAGAAGTGGCGTGGCAAGCAGCTAATGATTGTATCGCAAGCTTTGCCGATCAAGCCTCCTCTTGGTATTTCAAGAATTTCATATTATATTTGTCTGTGCAGATACCTTTTTGTTTCTTGACTAACTATTTCAATTATTTATCGTTTGTAGTTGCAATTATTTTGAAGTTATATTATATCTCTCTAAGATAGAAGTCAGA
>DF358284.1:81703-95320 GCA_000787875.1 Solanum virginianum
TTCTTCGCTCGGAACCCCAGTTGGCGCCAGAATCCGTGGGCTAACACCCACGAAAAATGGCCGAAATCGCCTGTTTCTCCTTCCTTGGGCCATCAATTCTTACCAGGGCTCTACCAACAATGCTGGACCACTTGGGCCGCTTGCTGGGCTTGTGCTCGACCCACTCGTATGATATTTTGAGATTCTTCTTCTGGAACCCCAGTTGGAGCAAGAATCCGTGGGCTAACACCCACGAAATATGGCCAAAATCACCTATTTCTGCTTCGTTGGGGCATAAATCCTACCAGGGCCCCGCCAACGCTGCCGGCCCACCTGTGCCGCTTGTTGGGCCACCTGGGCCGCTTGCCGGGCTCAACCCTTACCCAAATTTTTTGGAATTCTTTGCCCGGAACCCCAGTTGGCGCCAGAATCCATGGACTAACACCCACGGAAAATGGCCGAAATCGCCTGTTGCGCCAGAATCCGTGGGCTAACACACACGAAAAATGGTCGAAATCGCCTGTTTCTCCTTCCTTGGGCCATAAAATCCTACCAAGGCCCCGCCAACGCAACCCAACCACCTGGACCACTTACGGGGATCATCCCCAACCCACCCGTAAGATTTTTCGAGATTCTTCGCCCAGAACCCCAGATAGCGACAGAATCCGTGGGCTAACACCCACGGAAAATGGCCGAAATCGCCAGTTTCTCCTTCCTTGGGACATAAAAGCCTACCAGGGCCCCACCAACGCCGCCGAACCACCAGGGCCACTTGTCGGGCTCGTCCCCGACCCACCGTATGATATTTCAGGATTCTTCGCCCCAAACCCCAAATGGCGCCAGAATCCGTGGGCTAACAACCACGAAAAATGGCCAAAATAGCCTGTTTCTACTTCCTTGGGCCATAAAATCCTACCAGGAACCCTCAAACGCCACCGGACCACCTGGGCCACTTGACGAGCTCATCCCCCACCCACCCATATGATATTTCAGGATTCTTCGCCCGAAACCCCAGATGGCACCAGAATCCGTGGGCTAACACCCACGAAAAATGACAAAAATCGCCTATTTCTCCTTCCTTGGGCCATAAAATCCTACCAGGGCCCCGCCAATGTCGTCGAACCACCTGGGCCGCTTGCCAGGCTCGTCCCCGACCCACCCATATGATTTTTTGGGATTCTTCGCCTGGAACCCCAGATGGCTCCAGAATCACTGCCAGACCACTTGGGCCACTTGCCGGGCTCGTACCCAACCCACAGGTATGATTTTTTGAGATTCTTCGCACGAAACCCCAGATGGCGCCAGAATCTGTGGGCTAACACCCACGAAAAATGGCCGAAATCACCTGTTTCTCTTTCCTTGGGCCATAAAATCCTACAAGGGCCCCGCCAACGCCGTCGAACCACCTTGGCCACTTTTCAAGCTCGTCCCTGACCCACTCGCATGAATTTTTGGGATTCTTCGCCCGGAACCCCAGATGGTCGGAATCCGTAGGCTAACACCTACGGAAAATGGCCGAAATTGCCTGTTTCTCCTTCCTTGGGCCATAAAATCCTACTAGGGCCCCCGGAATCCGTAGGCTAACACCTACGGAAAATGGCCGAAATTGCCTGTTTCTCCTTCCTTGGGCCATAAAATCCTGCCAGGGCTCCAGCAACGCCGTCGGACCACCTGGGCCGCTTGCCGGGCTCTTCCTCGACCCATCCGTATGATTTTTCAAGATTTTTCGCCCGGAACCCCAGATGGCGCCAGAATCCGTGGGCGTTACCCACGTAAAAATGACCGAAATCGCCTGTTTCTCCTTCCTTGGGCCATAAAATCCTACCAGGGCCCCGCCAACGCCGTTGGACTACCTGGGCCACTTGCCTGGCTCATCCCCGACCCACCCGTATGATTTTTCAGGATTCTTCGCCCGGAACCCCAGATGGCGCCAGAGTCCATGGGCTAACACCCACGGAAAATTACCGAAATCGCCTCTTTCTCCTTCCTTATGCCATAAATTCCTACTAGGGCCCCGCTAACACTGCTGGACTACCTAGGCCGCTTGTCGGGCTCGTCCCCGACCCACCAGTATGATTTTTTGAGATTCTTCGCTCGAAATCTCAGATGGCGCCAGAATCCGTGGGCTAACACCCACGAAAAATGGTCGAAATCGCTTGTTTCTCCTTCCTTGGCCCATAAAATCCTACTAGGGCCCCGCCAACGCCGCCGGACCACCTATACCGCTTGCTGAGCTCGTCCTCGACCCACCAGCATGATTTTTTGGGCCATAAAATCCTACCAGGGCCCCGCCAATGCCGCCAGACCACCTGGACCGCTTGTCGGGCTCATCCTCGACCCACCCGTATAATTTTTCTGGATTCTTTACCCGGAACCCCAGATGGTGCCAGAATTCGTGGCCTAACACCCACGTAAAATGGCCGAAATAGCCCATTTCTCCTTCCTTGGGCCATAAAATCCTACCAGGGCCCTGTCAACGCCGCTGGACTACTTGGGCCGCTTGCCGGGCTCGTCCCCTGACCCACCCGTATGATTTTTGGGATTCTTGACCCGGAACCCCAGATTGCGCCAGAATTCGTGGGCTAACACCCACGGAAAATGACCGAAATTGCCTATTTTTCCTTCCTTGGGCCATAAAATCCTACCATGGCCCCACCAATGCCGCCGGACCACCTGGGCCGCTTACCGGGCTCGTCCCGAATCCACCAGTATAATTTTTCAGGATTCTTCGCCCAGAACCCTAGATGGCGCTAGAGCCCGTGGGTTAACACCCACGGAAAATGGCCGAAATCGCCTGTTTCTCCTTCCTTTGGCCATAAAATCCTACCAGGGCCCCGACAACGCAGCCGGACCACCTGAGCCACTTGCCGGGCTCGTCCCCGATCCACCCATATGATATTTTGGGATTCTTCGCCCCGAACCCCAGATGACGCCAGAATCCGTGGGCTAACACCCACGGAAAATGGCCAAAATTGCCTATTTCTCCTTCCTCTGTCCATAAAATTCTACCAGGCCCCCGCCAACGCCGCCGATCCATCTGGGCCATTTGCCGGGCTTGTCTCTGACCCACCTGTATGATATTTCAAGATTCTTCACTCGGAACCCCTGATAGCGCCAAAATTCGTGGGCTAACACCTACGAAAAATGGCCGAAATCGCCTGTTTCTCCTTCCTTGGGCCATAAAATCCTACCAGGGCTCCGCCAACGCCGCCGAACCACCTGGACTGCTTTCTGGGCTCGTCCCCGAGCCCGAAACCCCAAATGGCGCAACAATCCGTGGGCTAACACCTATGGAAAATGGGCAAAATCGTCTGTTTCTCCTTCCTTGGGCCATAAAATCCTACCAGGGCTCCGCCAACGCCGCCGAACCACCTGGACTGCTTTCTGGGCTCGTCCCCGAGCCCGAAACCCCAAATGGCGCAACAATCCGTGGGCTAACACCTATGGAAAATGGGCAAAATCGTCTGTTTCTCCTTCCTTGGGCCATAAAATCCTACCAGGGCTCCGCCAACGCCGCCGAACCACCTGGACTGCTTTCTGGGCTCGTCCCCGAGCCCGAAACCCCAAATGGCGCAAGAATCCGTGGGCTAACACCTATGGAAAATGGGCAAAATCGTCTGTTTCTCCTTCCTTGGGCCATAAAATCCTACCAGGGCCCCGCCAACGCCGTCGGACCACCTGGGCTGCTTGCTGGGCTCATCCCCGACCCACCCGTATGATTTTTCAGGATTCTTCGCCCTGAACTCCAGATGGCGCCAGAATTCGTTGGCTAACACCCACGTTCTTGTGCAAAATGGAGAAATATGTGTGAAATTGAGCCAAAGACATATGTCACTAAGTACTACTATTACACCCTAAAAATTATCAAAATACCCTAGATAAAAGATTGCTCGAATAACATATTATTCCAAAAAAAATTTGGCAAATCTGAGGTCAGAATATTCATCAGAGCAAAAAATTATATTGGAAAGTAGTCGTAGTTGAATTTTAGGTCAACCAGGTGAAAAGATATTTTTTCGAAGCAAAATTGCAAAATCATAGGGATATGAGACAGGTCCACGTTGAAAATCTACTCCGCCATAGTTCATTTTTGAGTTTTATTCATAAGATGCACTGGACAAGTGCGATTTACATAAATATGCACTGGAGAAGTAAGATTTACATAATTACACATAAAATGAATTTGTCAAATGCGATTTACGTGTTATTTTATAAGAAAATAATTTCTGAACGCGTTTTAAGGAGAATTTCTCTTGATATGTTGTGACTAAAAATGTCTCTTTTGAGAGCAAACTCTTTATTTTACATTAAAAGTAGACAAAATTTAACATTAGTAAGAGATAATTCTTTCTTTTTTGAACTAAGCATCCGTTTTAATCTGTACTTTTAAGAAGGATCTCTTTTGATATATTGTGCCCCAAAAATATTCGTTTTGGGACAAAACTCCTTGTATAGGAAATAACTTGTACTGATTATGAGCAGGGGTGTTATAAATGTCGATTTGGTTCAATTTTTTCATTTATCAAATCAATTATGTTGATTTTTAAATCTATAAATCAAATTAAATTAATAATATTAATTTTTTTATCTCAATTTTTTAAGTTTTGTTAGATTTTTTTTCTCGGTAAAATATCCACAACAAAAAAATGTAAAAATGCTTTCAAACTTTTCTTTTATCCTACCTTATACAATAATCATATGAGTCTTTTGGAAATAAAATATGAAATTAGTCACAACGCTGATCTAAAATATATTTCTATCCCCAACTCTGGTTCAGTAATCTTGATATTTACAATTTTTTTCGTTTAGTTTTTTTGTTATTTTTGGGCCGGTTTGTTCGATTGGCATGTGCACAGCAGCCCACCCTTTAAATTAAAAAGAAATTTACTTGAGTACCTTATAATTTTTTTTCCTTATATTATGACTATAAAAAAATATATGACCTAAATATTTTTGTTGAAAACTTTATTGTTAATTACAAATGAGCTTCAACAAAGTCTAATTGATACTCTCTGTGATCCATTTTACTAGTTATTTTTCACACCAATTAAGAAAATAATAACCAAAAGGATAATTAAATTATCTATATCTATTCTTTGATGAATTTCATACTATTCTCTTTTTCATCTTATTAATATATCTTCACGTTAGTGAGTAGTGGTAAAGATGAAATAAGTACTCCTTCCATTCACGTTTACCTATCCATTATGTTAAAATATTTATTTTTACTTTTATTTATCTAGTATAAAAAAAAATCTCAAAAAATAATTTATTAGTATTTAGTACCTAGTTCACGCTTTTTTAAAATGTAGTCATTCAATGTACTTCTTTCGCGATATGCTATAGTTCTGGACAAGACATCTCTCAATATATTTTTTATAATATTAAATTTGTTATATTAAAAGGATGATACAATTCTGTTATTATTCTTTAAAAAGTATTTCAAGGTAATATTGGACAAATAAAAATGGACATAAAAAGTAATTACTTTATCATTAATTTTCCTATTGACTAGTCCTAGTCTTAGACTTTAAAAATTAAATTCCATGAAGTTTGAAATTTCGAATAGAACAAGTTTTCTTTGTCTATTTATTTTGAGTGGGACAAGATAAAAGACTTTATAAATTTAAATTTTGAAATATCTTCCATTACTACAATTTGAAAATGAAAGGACTTACCAGTCTCCACCCCAAGACTTTAATTAGTTTCCTGCAATAAAGGGCATATGTTCAGAAATAAATTTGGATCATTTCAGATAACTTAAAAAAATTATTATCTATTATAAATGTTTAAAGGACGGTACCTCGACCTAAAACTTTCGCTACGTGTGGAGTTTGAAAAAAAAACTGATCATAAGAGCATATTGTACACATATTATTTTGCATTTCTGATAAAAGTTGTTTCATTTATTATAAATGATCACATATTCAAAAGTTTTTACTATTTTAGTGAATCATTTGTACTGATTTTTATAATGATTTAATGAACACGAACTATCAATGATTTAAAAATGTCCGAAGATAAAAACATCGATTATAAATCAGTAAAGAAATGAAAATATGACTATATTTACATAATGCGTGTTGTGGTGGATAATTGAAATTCCTCCATGTTAATCAAAGGTTTCAATTCAAGCCTTTCGAAATCCAAGGCCCGGTCCTCCAAAGCAGACATCTGAATTTAATGATCCTATTATAAATATCAAACGTCGAATAAAAAATACGAGTATATTTTAATAAAAAATTCAAACTCAAATATCAATTTTGTTTTTAATGAATTGAACCGAAAGGTTGCATTAAACAGCAGAAAAACAAATACTAACTAGCAATGTAAATGTTGTTACTTACTTTTGTCTGATACTCCTTTCGATTTAATATGTTTATCTTGTTTTCCTTTTTATTTTCTTCAAAATGGATATTTTTGTCGGTACTTTTGGCATATTCTATATATTTTTTTTCAATAATTTGATAAGATTCAAAAATCATATTTACTTAAATTTTGCATTAAATCCAATTCACAAATAAAATAAAATGAATATAACATTGTATTTTATTGTTTAATTCTTTGACAAAAGATGAATGGTTTTAAGTTGTAACTTCTCCAACAAATTGCAACCAAATTTAGCTCACAAAAAAAAAAAAAAAAAAGACAATCAAATCCTAAGGCCTTCCCAATTCTTTACCAAACATAAAAATTTTGAAGTACACCACAAGTCCAAAAGTACCCAAAGTATTTCCCAAGGCCAAAACTCCAAAATATTACTTCCTCCGTCCCATTCTTTTAAGGATAAAAAATAAATTACAGACATAAATTATTTTTAATTAAAGTAATGTGATTTTTTCTGGATGGACAAAAAAGAAAAAAAGAAAAAAATTATTGAATTCCTTCTTCCTCCAATACAAAAGTTCCAGAGCCTCCATATCTTCTCTTCTTCTTCCCCTGTTTTTCTCTCTCTTCATTTTTCAAATCAAACGAATAGTTTGATGTTCAAATTCCATTTCCCTCAAAAACCCCATCAATAATTTCCCTTGTACATCATCCAGAGAGTATTCAATAAAGAAAAATTCTTCCTTTTTGGTTATTGAATCAAGAATTGATTTTTTAATTTTTTTTTTGTGTGTGTGTATGAATGGAGTCAGATAGCATTGAATGCATATCATCTTTAGATATGGATGAGCTTGTACATTCTCAGTTCTCTTCTTCAAAGACATCCCACAACAACAGTAACAAAAACAATAGCAGCAATAGCATTGCGATTCATCCAGCAACGAGTGTTCATGAGCTTTTGGAATGCCCTGTTTGTACTAATTCTATGTATCCTCCAATCCATCAGGTTCGTTCTTTTCAGTTCCATTTTGGGTGATTATGTTTCTCATTTTGCAGTTAATTGAAGTAACATTCGTTTTGTTTGTGCTATTGATGTATAGATTCACTAATTCTTTTTGTAGACAATTTGGATTTGTGTGTGGTTGTCTACTTATATAGACTTGGTAGTCCTCCTCTCAAGAGCTAGCTTTTGGGTAGAGTCAGGGTCAGATACCATAGAGCCAGGTCCATCCCCACTTGGGTTCTCGGTCCACGCTCCAGTTGGGTCTGTGTGTGAAGACGGTAGAGTTAGAGATTGTCAAAGTCACACATTGGTTGGGGAATGGACTGACGGTCTGCTTATATGGACCAGGCAATGATCCCTCCCGAGTTAGCTTTTGGATTTAGTTAGGCTCATATGCCATATCTTTACTGAATAATGACTCCTATGCTATTCATATTCCCCTTTTTCGGGGGAGAAGGGGAATGTTTGGGTTAGTGGGGTTGGTTGATTTGGTATGAATGAAGGGAAAGTGATGAATATGGTTGTTTCATTTCAATTTTTGGAGCTTTATGCCTTACATGTTCCATTTGTTAAATGTGTCACACACGCACTCTTTGTTTTGATTAGAGGGTAATCATGGGGAAATTTTCAATTTTGATTTATGAGTCAATGGATGTAGGAGAAAAAACAGATATTGACAAAGAAAAAGAACAAATAACTGAGTTATGTCTTTATTGAAACAATGGCTGCCATATAAATACATGAACTCATAATTGCAAAAGCTAAAGAAAAGGAGTAGAACAAGCTAAGATTATCTCCAATAACTAAAGCGTAAAAAAAAAACTGACTAATCAGATTTTGCACAACATTGCTGCCTTATTTATCTGAACTTAATCCTACTTTTAAGTTGTATTTTGAGATACAACAGAAAGTATGACTATTCTCCAGCTTTTGAGGCACTACTTTCAATACTCCTCGTTGATTCAAGAGTAGCAACCCCAAGCTTTTTCTGAGAAACTAAAATCTTGCTCTAGGTAGAGCCTTAGTTAAAATATAAGCATTCTGAAAATCCGTTTTGCAGTGCACTAAGTCTATGTCTCCATTCTTTTGCACCTCCTTCAAGAAATAAAGCTTGATCTTGAAATATTTTGTCTTTCCATGTGAAACAGGATTATTTGCAATTGAAATTGCAGTTTGATTATCAATAAAGATTTTAGTGCTCTTCTTTTGCTCATGTATAAATCAGCCTGTAACTTTCGAATCCAAAGAGCTCGATTCACAGTTGTAGTGTATTCTGCTTCAGTTGTAGATTGAGCTACAACATCTCGCTTCTTTGAACATCCAGAACCAAAACTAAGACAGCTGCCTGAGGTACTTCTCATATCATCTGAGCTACCAGTCCAATCACTATTAGAAAATCCAAGAAACTGAAAATCTGTGCTTTTTTGAACATTATGCCAAAATTCGCAGTACCTTTAACAATGTCTAAATTTCGCTAGCACAATGCATATATCTTGGAAGTAAACTCACAACATAAAGAATATCTAGCCTTGTTGCAGTCAAGTACATTAAGCAACCTATCAGGCTCCTGTAAAGTCCTCCATCAAACTTTTCGACTCTATCTTCTTTGCAAAACTTCTCCTTTTGATTCATAGGAGTTGTTGTAGACTTGCATTCTTCCATTTTGAACTTTATGAACTTCTTTAGCATGTTTTTCTGGCATATGAAGAATTTATGTCCTTTTTTGTTGAATTTTCATTCCAAGGAAGTAGAACATTTCAACCAGGTTTGCCATCTCAAAAACTTCCGTCATTTCAATGTCAAATAATTTGATCAAGTGCAAATTGCTATTTTTAACTAGCAAGTCATCTACATATAAAGAGACAATGCTTAAATCATAACCTTCTTTTCTAATATAGAGCATAGACTCATTGGGACTTTTCTGAAAGCTTAAGCTCAGAAGATACATCAATTATGCTATACCAAGCTCTAGGAGCTTGTTTTTAACCATACAATGCCTTCTTTAGAAGGTACACTTTGTTTTCTTTGCCTTTGATAGAAAAACCTTAGGGTTGTTCAACAAAGATTTCTTCTTTAAGGTAGCCATTAAGGAAATCTGCTTTACATCAAGCTAGTGGATCTTCCATCCCTATTGAGCTGCTAAAGCTAACAACATTCTTATCGTATCCAAATGGGCGACAAGAGCAAAAGTTTCTGAAAAATCTACTCTAAAGATTTGTGAGTACTCTTTTGCAACCAGCTTGGCCGAACCATTAGGATTGAGCTTGGTTCTATAAACCCACTTGACTCTAATAGCCTTCTAGTGTGATGATCTGTCAATCAGCTCCGATGTGTTGTTCTTTTCTATCATTTTGAGCTCCTTCAGCAATGCATATCTCCATTTCTCATCTTTACCAACCTCCATAAATCTTCCTAGTTCTAAAATTGCAACATTATGCCTTTGATATATGTACCTTTAACAGGGACAACATCAATATCTTTCATCTAGAAATTCTAGATTTTCTTGCTTTTCATCATCTTGCTAGCTGCTAACAATGATTTCATCATTTCGAGGTTGATAGATCCTATAAGCTTTTGGTCGACTGTTGTATCTTTTCTCTTTTCACCTGAGTTACATAAGAAAAAAAAGACTACCATATGTTTTCAGATCTGTTAGCAAAGGTTTGTGACCAAATCAAGCCTCAAATGGTGTCTTCTTTTGCAAGGCCTTAGTTGGCAATCTGTTTAGCAGAAATACTGCAGTATAATGGTGCAATCCTGTGATGATTTGGCAAACTGGAGAGTATTTCCATCACTTCTTTAATCTTAAAATATTTTCTATATAGAAGCATGACCTATCAAGCTGAATTTATAGAACTTTTATCCTCTTGCATGAGTGATCTGGCGTGGGTAACATTTCAATTCTGTGATAAAGTTATACATAACATATATGCACCCTATTTTGAAAAGATAAATATCAAGATTGATTTTTTTTCTAACGTAAACAAACACTTACTTGAAACAATGTCCAATATTATTTTAATATACCAAATCTAATTCATTTCAAATGCTACTCTAATGTGCCATTTTCCATGTTGTTTCTTTAGTGTCACAATGGGCACACCATCTGCTCAACATGTAAAGAAAGAGTACACAATCGATGTCCGACGTGTAGACAGGAGCTTGGTGATATTAGATGCTTAGCACTGGAAAAGGTGGCTGAATCACTTGAGCTCCCTTGCAAATATGGCTCTCTTGGTTGTCCCGAAATATTTCCTTATTACAATAAGCTGAAACACGAGGCAATGTGTAAATTTAGACCTTACAACTGCCCATATGCTGGTTCAGAGTGCTCAATTGTTGGTGACATTCCTTACTTGGTTGCTCATTTGAGGGATGATCACAAGGTAGACATGCATTCAGGTTGCACTTTTAACCATCGCTATGTCAAATCAAATCCCCGAGAAGTGGAAAATGCAACGTGGATGTTAACGGTAAGTTGGATACAGTTGTTATGTTTTAACTAAAAAAGAAGCTGTGTTGTGTATGGCTTTAACATGTCCTCCGGACACAGTGCATCTTATATTTGATTAACTCAATTTGGAAGGTTTCGGATACTTATAATAGGTATCTACCATTTTTCATAGATCCTCTAGTTTCATTATATCCTATCCTTAGCTAAGTCAGCATTGATTACTTTAACTCTCTCTATCATAAACAAATAATATCCGCCCAAACATCAGTTTCCCTGTAATTCATAAAGAACATTTTACCCTCCTACTCATACCAAATGGAAGCTTAGGTTTACACCTTACCAAACAGTTTAAAAAATCATGGAAAACATGATTCTGTTGAGATCTATGAAATGGACTTCCCAGTTTGGAAGTAGATCATTGCTGGTATGGTGTCTTTGTTTAAGAGTATTTGGGTTACTTTCTGATGCGTTCTTCTAGTTTTTGTCCTCTTGGAATTATTTCTCATGATAAAGCCAACGTACTCTAAAGTAAGATGGCGTAAAGCTCCAGCATCAAACGTTTGTTTACATTTTTTTTCCAGGTTTTTAATTGTTTTTTCATGCCTTTTATCTCTTTTTCAGGTTTTTAATTGTTTCGGTCAGTACTTCTGTCTCCATTTTGAAGCCTTTCAGCTTGGCGTGGCTCCTGTTTACATGGCATTTCTTCGGTTTATGGGAGATGAGACAGATGCTCGAAACTACAATTACAGCCTGGAAGTTGGGGGCAATGGAAGGAAACTTATCTGGGAAGGTACCCCCCGGAGCATAAGAGATAGTCACCGTAAAGTTAGGGATAGCCATGACGGGCTTATTATACAACGTAACATGGCACTTTTCTTCTCTGGAGGCGACAGAAAAGAGCTTAAGCTACGTGTTACTGGAAAAATATGGAAGGAACAGCAGAATCCGGATGGAGGAGCATGCACACCAAATCTAATTAGTTAACACTGGTTGTAGCTCGCAACACATGGATTCCATTTTTCTTCCCGAAGTTCTAGATACTGTTGTTAGCGTTTAGTATCGCCTAGATGTTAAAGATTCTTCCGTAAAACTATGGAAGTTTGTGTTTGTTTATCAATTAGTAATAGGCTTTTCTTCTCATGTTTGATTTGTTATCCTAGTAAACATCTTCCTACTGAGTTTTTTGCTTCATTTGGAGAGTAGCACTAAGCACTTAAGGGCATGTTTGGAAAGCCAAAATGAAATTGAAATTTGATGTGATTGGGTGTAATTATATTCTTTTAACATGTTTAGTACACCATTTTTTATTCATCCATGCCCGACGTAAGTATGGTTGGATAGTTTTCTACTCCAACTTTACTTGACCTCTGTTTACTTGACACAAGAATTAAAAAGTAGTAAATGATGGAGTAATTTTATCAAATACTCTTTGAATATAATAAATACTATGTCTTAATAAATGTAATGGGGAAATGACTATAATATTAATGATAAAAGTAAATTAGGAACTAAATATAAAATTATTTCTTGATTTCATAAAGTGGATAAGTATTGTTGGGAATTCTAAAATAGAATAGGAGTCAAGTAAAAATGGAAAGACGTAGCAGTCCAATTAATGCTTTTTGAGGTTTGATTTTTACAGTTGGTAATTTAATTCCTTTCAACAACCAAGAAAATTATCTTTGAGATTCTCCATCTTCCCATGTGGGTGTTGAAAAATGAGAAGCCGTTTGGTCACAATGTCAAGGATGAATTTGTTTGTACACTCTTTTGTTACTTAGTTATTTTTTATTTTATTTTTTTTGTCATAATTTGAATTCGAGTGTGATAGTATTTGGGTTAATCAACTAAGACAAGTTAGTCTTAGGTCTTGGACAAAAATAGGTAAAATCGAAGATAAAGCAAAAATGATAACTAGAATAAGCTAAACAGACGGATAAGTAAGCCATAACTATAAAACCTTTCAAAATTTGGTATCATTTAGACAAACCACTAAAATTATACATACAATTAAAGAAAGTACATGTCTCGAAGTACTTGTATCTCAAATAGAACAAAAATAAGATCAAAGAACTTGAGGATCCGCTAAAGTGACGAGCAACTACCTCTCAAACTTCCCCCAAAAAGCTTCTGACTAACAAGAAAGATAAGGCAATCAATGGGGTTCGAGCTCACAACCTACACAAGTAGAAGTAAGGGGTTCGTATCAAACATCACGGTACCCAACAAACAATCATGTTAACCTTAAGTAAAGTTTACATTTTTTAATTCCTTTTTTACTAATTTTGTTCTCTTATTATTGAATATTCTGAAATCTCCCAACCGGTTAAACTTGCTGCATTATGCAAAATTCCCGACCTCACTTGCATGTCTCCTCCCTCTAACATGTAGTTACAAATGTATAACTATTTTTGTCTCGTTATATTTCAAGTGTTTACTCTTTTTAAAAGTTTCTCAATAAATAAATAATGTATAGTCACGCATAAACATTCATTAATTATTTAAATTGAAGTTTCTAATTTTCTTTTAAAATTGACATCCAATTAAAATATATCATATAAATTAAAACAAAAAAAAAATACATGATAAGTTAGCTGAGATTCATACGTACTGTTATTCTTCTATATAACAAAGCCAAAACAAACCAAAAAAGATCACAAGATCAAAGTATAGTACACACATATTTCCTAGAAAAAAAAATGGAGTCATCCATGGGTGAAGGATTAAGAAGCAGATCATCTGGTCTAAAACCAATTGAAACAAAAAGGAAAGGCGGAGGTATCGAAGAGTACGATATGGTAACCGTAGAAGACGAGCCATTGAGTCCAATGGCTCGTCTTTTTCTCGATTCGTG
>DF358283.1:2705-18295 GCA_000787875.1 Solanum virginianum
CTCAAGAGAAGAAGAATTTCAACTTACCTCAAAACCCTTTTCACCACTTCAAAACCTCACACACGAATTTCTACTCGATTCCTTGACAAACTAAAGCTTCCACGACTCTTGAGGGATCCCATACACTAAGCTTCAAGCCTTAGAATTGAAGAAGGAAGCAAAAATCAAAATTTTTCTTGGCTGGTTAATGTAGCAGCAGTGCCGAATTTACTGTTCATAACTCCTCAAAATTTTTCTAAGTATGGGAAGATGTTTTTCTCTTGTACATATATGGATATATATATAGATATCACTTGGTCCTCTTGCAACTATTCCAACTAAATCTTCAAATTCTTCAACAGGCACTCAAGTGACACACTTTCGGAAAAATGACACACTTAGACTCCAAGTTGTCCATGGTACCAAAACACCAATATATGGGTCCTAATAGAAATGACCCTAAAAAGTTTTCGAAAACATGCCTCAGAAGTGTCTGGAATCGTAATTTTCATATATCTCAAAATTTGTGCATGATATCAAAAATTCGACTTCATATTCTTGTTCAGGGGGAAATATTGAGTAGAAAATGGGTCTAATCCCAATTTTACAGCAACCGTAGCAAAATTTGAATTTTTAAAGTTGGCAAATTCTAGTGAGGGTCCGCGCCCCTGGTGCGACATGACCAGGGTGCGGACTAGTGTACTTTTTGCCAGTTATTTTTAACTCGGCCTAAGGCCTTGGGATCTTGGTCCTAAGTCTTCCTATGCATAAAAACACCTATACCTAGTCATTTTTAATCTCATATCATTCAACACATTCCCCAAAACCCTCTCTAACACTTAGCTAAATATTTCATCCAAACTCAAGTGTCCCAAACTCATAACGGATCTCAAGAAATTCATTCAAGCTTCAAGCTCTCATTAAAATCTAACTCAATCTTATTCATGTCGTTAAATACCATCATGGGTCCCCTATATCAAGCAAAGTTCAAAGGAATTTTCGTTGGCTAAGTTTTGCACAGGTATCGGTAGAAGGGTCAACTTTAAAAGGGCAATATCTCTTAGCACACAAATAATTGTGTGGCCCACGGCTAACCAAATTAAAGCTCTTTGAATAAGATTTCTAAGCACTTGCTTTCACCTTATTTAGAGTTTGGATGAAGAAGTTATGCCTGTTTTCGTAGAACTCGCCTGTGTAGGGGTATATACATTTTTTTGCCAAATTTCATTTCTTTAATGGCATTTTGTAAATTTAGTTATTTCTGTTGGCCTTTTAGGGATTCCTATGTTATCTTAACACTTCCTAAAAACCTAAACCCTACTCCTAAAGATCAAACTTACTCCTCCCTATTGGAATACACTCTCAAATTCTCCCAAGAGCCTCTACCAAACCCCAATAAGAATTCAAGGAAACTCAAGAACCAATTGTGGATTTTAAGACCCCATTCCAAGATTTAAGTCTTTCTCAACTCAATTTCAAGAAATTCAAGTTCTAAGGTATGTGGTTTTCATTCATGGGTTCTTTTAACCCATGAAGCCCAATCTTTCTATTTTAAACAATTGCATGATTTCAAGTGTAATTCTTATGGGTACCTATTTTTATGAAATATAAGCATTAAATATATTGAGATTTTGTCAAATATTGTTGATTATTTATGAATATCTATTTTGAGCTTATACTATGAGCAAATCTTTGTCTATTGAGACTATATATGATTCAAGCTATGAAATCTATGAACTATTATGAAGTTTTGATATGATTTACAAGTTACCCATGATGGGGTTTTACCATGATGTTGATGGGCTGATTTACATAATTTTAAGATGCATTTATTTCACTATTTCATGATATATAATCTTGCATTTTGCATGATTTGAACATGTCCTCATATGTGCCCACTAAGTGTTTGATGAAATGTCAAGTTAAGAATTCTCAAGATATGTACATGTTTTACAAGTCAAGTGACATCATGATGAATATGGGCTATCAAGTATGTTATGAATTCATGAAATTATCTATGATTATGTAAGTATGAAGCTAAGCCCCTTTTTGAAGATTATACCTCTTGTGAGCCTTTTGATGTTAATGCAAGGGTAATGTTTGATGATGTTCTATACTTATGTTTTGAAGGTTGGGCTCACCATTATATGTCAAGGATGTTTAAGAGGTACTTATGTCATGATTCTATGTTTCTCATAAGTTATTAAAGTTATGATTATTCCAATCATTCTGTGGGATTAGGCTTTGCACCGAAGGATGGAGGGTTTGCTCTCTTTCCTTGAACTATGTGCCACCATAGGACTATGTTATACCGTTGCAACACTAGTGGATCCATTTAGTGCACTTTCTCTTGAAATTCTTCCTAAATTAGGATGGGCTCCCATAAGGTGAAGTTACTCATGAAATCCTTTTCGAAATGGGATGGTCTCCCATAAGGAAGATTACTTCATCGAAATAGGACGGGCTCCCACAAGGTGAAGTATGGTTTACCTTGACAAATAGTCCACCTCTTTACCGGTGAGGGGTAATCATTTGGATTCCAAGTTGTAGCTTGCTTAGTCTTATTCAATGTCGGTTGAGGTCTCTTCCCACACTTATGTATTATAATCTATACAAATTGAATGATTTGCAAAGCATAATTTACTTAAGCATTGATCATACATTCCATATTACTATTATGTTATCTATTGCTTATCATTATGCATTTTTGACTATGTTGCCTATTTTTGTTGCATTACATTCTACATACTTAGTACATTCAAATGTACTAACGCATACTCTATGCCTACATAATGTTACAATTTAGGAACTAGAGCTCCACTTGATCATCATCATCCTCTGCGTGGCTAGTAATATCTATTCAAGCAAGTAGGTGAGTCCTCAATTTTGAGCACATACTTCTCTTGATTTATGCTATGTATTAACTCTTTTTATAATAGAATCTTATGATTATGAGTGTGAGCTCGGTTGCTTATCTTGGCCCCCGCTAAGTTCTATGTCTAGAGGTATTGTTGGACAAGTTATGTATTATGCTTGAGTTTTGACTCATCTATGTTATTTAAGTAATAAACTATCTCCCTTAGTCCCAATTTCCCTGGTTTATGTTTTCTCTTGTTATTTATTATTGTTTTCACAATCAAGGATGTGTGTATGATATACTAAAAGGCTTATTTGGGGTTCCTTCGAGTTCCTCATTCGTCGTGTCACATCTAGGCCCTAGTTTAGCTCATGAAAAACTTGGTATTAGAGTACTAGGTTGTTAATAGTCCTCGGCATCCAATACACTATGTCGATTAGAGTCTTATGCATCATTATGAAGTGTGCCACAACTATGAATGAATTCAAGAATTTTTAAAAAAATATTTTGATATATTTATTTATTTTATTATTATGAGAATCAATCCTAGTACTTCTGGTTCAGGGGTTTCCACGCTTGAAAACAAAACTTGGAGCGTGTCATCCAAATCATTGGTTCGGTACTAGATGTAGCCTTTCCCCTAGGCAAGATTCCAAATATTTATAACGCTCTAGTAGTTCAAGGTCGAGATAGTGTTGGTTAACCAATTAATATGGCTTTGGAGGCAAGATTCCAAATATTTATAACGCTCTAGTAGTTCAAGGTCGAGATAGTGTTGGTTAACCAATTAATATGGCTTGGGAGGTACAACAATTATTAGGAAATAATCGAGTTAGGGTTATAGCTATGAATGGGGCTATGAGGTGTTTTAGGAAATATTTCCCTTTTTCCTACTCTATGTCGTGCTATAGGAGTTAAGGTGAGGTTTTCCCCTAACGATTGTTCTTTGCTATGCTAGATCATGCGTACCTCAAGAGAAAGAAGAGCCCGCACTCCCAAGGAACAATCGGCTCCTTCCGCTCCTCAAGCTTCTCAAGATGGGGGACCAACTCATATTGAGTTTCAGGATGCTCTCACTTTGCTAGCTCAAGTAACGGCTAATCAAGTCAACCAAGGGGCCCAAGCCACTCATGCTCCTACTCCGGCATCTAGGGTAAGGGATTTCATGAGGATGAACTCGTTGGAGATGAATAGATCTAAAATGGATGAGGACCCTCAAGAATTTATTAATGAGGTGTATCAAATATTATCTATATGGGTTTGAGGTTGGAAGATAAGGCAGAGTTAGCGGCTTACCAACTGAAGGGGGTGGCTCAAATATGGTATACTCAATGGAAGAAGGAGAAGGGGAATAATAATGTAGTTTTATAGGAGGAGTTTAAGGTGTCTTTCCTCAACCAGTTCTTTCCTTTTGAGCTAAGGGAGTCCAAAATGATGGAATTCATGAATTTCAAACAAGGATCTAAGAGTGTGAGGGAGTATGCCCTCAAGTTCAACCAACTCTTAAAATATGCTCTATAATTGGTTGCCGACCTAAGGTCTAGAATGAACAAGTTTGAAGTTCAATCAACCCTCCAGATATGCTCCTCATGTGGTTGACGACCTAAGGTCTAGAATGAACAAGTTCGTGATGGGTGTAACCAATTTGGTAAATGAGGAGTATTGGGATACCATGTTTATTAGAGACATGGGTTTGTCCCACTTAATGACTTACGCGAAATAATTGGAAAGGGAAAAGTTGAGGAAGAGGAGGAGTAGTGAGGCCAAGAGGGCCCATTGTGATGGTAAGTTCCAAAGTCCCAAGGGTGGCCGATCTCATCAAGGCCAAGGTCTTCTAATATTCTTTAATGGAAGGTTTGCTAATGATAATCCAAGACACCAAGGTGGTAATGGTAGAGGGCCTAAGCCTAAGTGCCCTACGTGTAGAAAGAACCACGGTGGGCCGTGTTGGAGAAACTCTAGTGCTTGTTTGGATGTGGTGAAAAATGGGTTACAGGATTATTGATTGTCCTCATGGTCAAACCAAAGGTAGAGATGGTCACCCTTAAGGCCAAGGGGATGCTCCAAGGAAAAAATAGGTTCTATGCTCTGTAAGGGAGGCAAGGAGGGGAGGAGGCACTCAATGTTGTTACTGGTATATTAAAGATTTTTTTAATTTGATATGCATGCTTTGATAGTTCCTAGGCTCACTATCTCTTTCATTACTTCTTTGTTGCTAGTAAGATTCATGAGTGTCCCAAATAGTCTTGTGATTCTACTGTTGCTAGAAAGGTCTATAAGTGTTACCCCATATTCTTATTGCATAAAGTCTTATCTTATGATCTTGGTTGAACTTGGCTTGATAGGCTGGGGTCTTGGGATGGTTAGGATATATGCATGTCATGCTTCCAATGAGTGTAGAACCCATAAGGTTATAATATGATTGTTAAGGATATACGATCTATTTAGTCAACTATAATGGGCTAGTCACTTTTCTAAGATTGAGCTTCGGTTTGAATTTTGTCCCCAAGTGAGGATGAGGGTAGGTGATATCCCTAAGTGTATTTTTGGACTAAGACTGAGCATTTTGAGTCATGGTGGGGTTGCTTGGTTGACTAATGCATCAACTATATTTATGGGTTTCATGAATAGGGTCTTAAAATGCTACCTCGGCTTGATTGTAGTGGTCTCTAGTTATGGAGTATTAGATTATTTAGAGATTGTGAATCATTTGGGGGTCGTGTTGTAAGTCTTGGGGATTTGAGGTTGTTTGCTAATTATGATAAGTGTGAATCATGGGTAAGAAGAAGGTGGTAAGATCTCCTTAAAGATTATGATATGAATGTGTATTATCACGCCGGTAAGGCTAATGTTGTGGTCGATGCTCTAGGTAAGGAATCTATGAGAAGCCTAGCATGTACTGATGGTGGCAAAGAGGTGACTAGAGAGGTCCATCGGTTGGCTAGATTGGGAGTTAGGTTGGAAGAGGTTGGCTATGGTGGTGTGGTGAAGGCTAATTGCTCTAGATCTTTCTTGGTTGATAAGGCGTAAGCAAAGCAATACCTTGACCCTACCTTATTAGAGTTGAAGACCTTGGTGAGAAATGATAAAGTGGGGTTTTCTCCCAAGGGGGAGATGGTGTCATTAGATACTAAGGTAGGTCATATGTGCTTGTGTTGATGATTTGGTTCCCTTGGAAGTCCCACCCATAAAGGGGTGTGGTCCAGTTTGGAAAGAAAGTGAGTTGAGTTTGTGATTTGTGAGTCCTTATAGAGTGTTGTGTAGGATTGGTGAGGTTACATGCGAATGGGAATTGCCTATGGATATGGATATGGATATGGTTCGTCTGGTTTTTTATGCTTCTAGGTTGAGGAGATGTGTTGGTAAATCTAGTGCTATAGAACTCCTTGAGATTGTGGGTGTTGTGGAGGATAAGTTGGCTTTGGAGAAGGTCCCGGTGGGTGGAAGAGTTGATTAATAAGGATATAGTGTTCGTCAACGCCCTTCGGAAGAATTGTCAAATCGAAAGTGTCTCTCGGGGAGCCAGAACAAGCATGGAAAAATAATATTTGTAACTCTTTCACTCTATTCAAGATATGATAACATATCAAGTCCTTATTATGATTTCAAATCTTATGTTTCAGTGCTATGTCATTTGCATGCATTCATGTTTATGTTGACAAGTTCATGATGATTTTGACACTGATGTTGAGATTTTGAAAATGATGTTTTAAATGTATTTTTGCATTCTTGTTGGGACTAATATCTCCATGATTACTCTTGTTATATACATTTCTTTGACATTCAGGGATGAATGTTCCCAAGGGAGAGATATTGAAACGACCCCAAAAAGCACCCGAAAATATGCCTCAGAAGTGCCTGGAATCGTAATTTCTATATATCTCAAAATTCATGCATGATATAGAAAATCTGACTTTATATTATTGTTCAGTGGGAAAATTTAGTGAGAAATGGGTCTAACCCTGATTTTACAGCAACCGTAGCAAAATTTGAATTTCCAAAGTTGGCGAATTCTAGTGAAGGTCCGCACCCTGGCACGACGCGGCCAGGGCGCAGACTAGTGTATTTAGTCCCAATTTTTTTTAATTTGGCCTAAGGCCTTGAGGTCTTGGCCCTAAGCCTTCCTATGCCTAAAAAAACTTAGTTATTTCCAATTCCATATCATTCAAGACATTCCCTAAAACCCTCTTTAACACTTAGCAAAATATTTCATCCAAATTCAAGTGTGCCAAACTTATTATGGTTCTCAAGAAATTCATTCAAGTTTCAAGCTCTCATTCAAATCTAAGTCAAGCTTATTCATGTCGTTAAAGACCATCGTGGGTCCCGTACATCAATCTAAGTTCAAAGAAATTTCCATTGGCTAAGTTTGCACAAGTACAGATAGGAGGGTCAATTTTAAAGGGGCATATCTCTTAGCACACAAATAATTGTGTCCCACAACCTATCAAATTAAATCTCTTTGAATTAGCTTTCCAATGAACTTTGTTTCACCTTATTTAGAGTTCAGATGAAGAAGTTGTGCCCCTTTTCGTAGAACTCGCCTATCCAAGGGTATATACGGGTTTTTGCCAAATTACATTTCATTAATGGCATTTCATAAATTTAGTTATTTCCATTGGTCTTTTAGGGATTCCTATGCTATGTTAACACTTCCTAAAGACCTAAACCCTGCTCCTTAAGATTAAATTCACTCCTCCCAATTGGAATTCACTCTCAAATTCTCTAAAAAGCCTCTACCAAACCCCAATAAGAATTCAAGGAAACTCTAGAACAAGTTGTGGATTTTAAGACCCTATTCCAAGCTTCAAGTCTTTCTCAACTCAATTTCAACAAATTCAAGGTCTAAGGTATGTGGGTTTCATTCATGGGTTTCTTCACACATGAAGCCCAATATTTCTATTTTATGAAAATTGTATTATTTCAAGTTGTAATTCTTATGGGTACCTATTATTATGAAATATGAGCATGCAATATGTTAGAATTTTGTCAAATATTGTTGATTATGCATGAATATCTATTTTGAGCTTATATCAAGTTAAGAATCCTCAAGATATGAACATGTTTTACAAGTCAAGTGACTTCATGATGAATATGGGCTATCAAGTATGCTCATAAGTTATTAAAGTTAAGATTATTCCTATTATTCTGTGGGATTAGGCTTAACACTGATGGATGGAGGGTTTTCTCCCTTTCCTTGAACTATGTGCCACCATAGGACTATGTTATACCCTTGCAACACTAGAGCATCTATTTAGTACACTTTCTCTTGTAGTTCTTCTCAAACTGGGACGAGCTCCCATAAGGAGAAGTTACTCATGAAATCATTTCAGAAATGGGACGGGCTCCCACAAGGAAGATTACTTCTCTAAAATGGGATGGGCTCCCGTAAGGTAAGTATGGTTTACCTTGGCATGTAGACAACCTCTTTACCAGTGAGAGGTAATCATCGAGATTTTATGTTGTAGCTCACTTAGTCTTATTCTATGTCGGTTGAGGTCTCTTTCCATAATTTTGTATTATGATCTTTACAAATTGAATGATTTGCGAAGCATGATTTACTTAAGCATTGATCATACATGTCAAATTGCTATTATGTTATCTATTGCTAACATTTTTCATTTTGACTATATTATCTATGTCTTGTTGCATTGCATCCTACATGCTTAGTACATTTCAAATGTATTAACGCATGCTCTATGCCTACAGGATGTTACCATGTAGGAACCGGAGCTCCACTTGATCATCATCCTCCTCCGCTTAGCTAGTAATACCTATTCAAGGAAGTTGGTGATTCCTCAATTTAGAGGACATACTTCTCTTGATTTATGCTATGTATTTACTCTTCTTTTGTTGGAAATTTATGATTATGAGGGTGATCCTAGTTGCTTGTCTTGGCCCCCGCTAAGTTCTATGTCTAGAGACGTTGTTGGACAAGTTATATATTATACTCGAGTTCCCTATTCGCCATTCACATCTAGGCCCTAGTTTGGGTCATGACAGAGATGGTAAAGTGGAGGTTTTCTCCCAAGGGGGAGATGGTGCCCTTAACTACCAAGGTTGATTGTGTGTGCCAAATATGGATGACTTGAAGGAATCGATATTGAAGGAGGGCCATAATTCATCCTATTCCATTCTCTCCGGTTCCACAAAGATATACGAGGACATGAGGGAGTTGTATTGGTGGGGTGGTATGAAGAGAGACATTACGAAGTTCATATTCGGATGTCACAATTGCCAACAAGTAAAGGCCAAACATCAACGGCCAGGTGGCCTAGCCCAAGATATAGAGAATCCTACTTGGAATTGTGAAGAGATCAACATGGATTTTTTGGTTGGGTTGCCTAAGACTAGGAAACATTTTTACTTTATTTGGGTTGTTGTGGATAGAATGACAAAGTCGACTCACTTTCTACCGGTGAAAATCACTTATGGTGCCGAAGATTATGCCTAGTTGTATAAACATGAATTGGTGAGATTGGATGGGGTGCCCTTGTCTATCATTTTAGATCATGGTGCTCAATTCACGTCTCACTTTTGGAGGTCCTTCCAAAGAGGTCTTAGTACCAAGGTTAAGCTTAGCACGACCTTTCACCCTTAAACGGATGGTCAAGCTGAGAGGACTAATCAAACTCTTGAGGATATGCCTAGAACTCGTGTTTTGAATTTTAAAGTTAGTTGGGATGAACATCTTCCACTCGTTCAGTTTACTTATAACAATAGCTACCACTCAAGCATTAGTATGGCTCCCTTTGAGGCCTTGTATGGTAGACGTTGTAAATCCCCGGTGAGATGGCTTGAGGTAGGGTAGATGGCTTTACTAGGTCCGAATTTGGTCATGGAAATGGTAAGGTTGATAAGGGAGAGATTGAAAACTGCCCAAAGTAGACAAAAGTCCTATTTCGATGTGAGGAGAAGAAATCTTGAGTTTAAGGTTAGTGATTGAATTTACTTGAAAGTCTCACCCATGAAGGGTGTGTTCCGATTTGGGAAGAAGGGAAAATTGAGCCCAAGGTTTGTAGGTCATTATAAAGTTTTGAGAAGAGTAGGTAAGGTTGCATATGAGTTAGAGTTGCCTATGGAAATGAATATGGTTCATTCGATCTTCCATGTGTCTATGCTGAGAAAGTGTGTGGGTGACCCAAGTGCTATAGTGCCCTTGGATATTGTGGGTGTTATAGAAGAGATTTAAGTTCCCTATATGAATTCAAGTCTTCAGTTTTATACCTTATGTCATTTTGCATGCATTCATGTTCATGGTAACATGCTTATAGTGATTTTTGACATTCATGTTGAGATTTTCAAAAATGATGTTTAAATGCATTTGTTGCATCCATGTTACGCTGAAATCTTCATGATTACTTTTCACATGCATGTTTCTTTGACATCCGGGGATAAATATTCCCAAGGGAACATATTGAAACGCCCCAAAATGTGCAATAAAAATGCTCATAATCGTAATTTTCATATATCTCAAAATTCGTGCATGATATCAAAAATCTGACTTCATATTCTCGATCAGAGGGCAAAATTAAGTAGAGAAAGCATATAATCTAGATTTTTGAGGACCTATAACAAAAAATAATTTTTGCTAATTTACGATTTCTAGAGATCATCCGCGCCCTAGCTGCGACGTACCAAGGGTGCGGATAGTACAAAAGTAGCCTGCGCGATGGGTCCATATCGTGCAAAGGATGCGGACCAGTGTAAGTTTTTCCTTGGTTTTTCTATTTCAGCCAAGGGCATTGGGGTCACAGCCTCATACCCACTTATGCATGAAAACACCTATACTTAGCCATTTTTCAACTCTATATCACTCAAAACCCTTACAAAAACCTCTCCAAGACAAATATTTCATTCAAATTTCAAGGATTTTAAGCTTAAGTTTGGAACTCAAGGATTCTGTTCAAGCTCTAAGTTCTCTTCAAGTTCATTTTAAGAAAACTCAAGTTTAAGGTATGTGGGTTTCATCCATTGGGTCCTTTCCCCCATGCAGCTGTCACGACTCAAGCCTAGGGGCTAGACGTAACTGGCGAATGGGAAACCCAAAGGAACCCCAAACAAGCCTCTTAGCATATCATTACACATCCTTGGTCATGGAAGCAATGTAAAACAACACAAGAAACATAAACAAAGGGGAATTGGGATTACAGGAGAGATTAATACTTAAGTAATCATGCAAAAGTTTGGAAAACTAGGGCAAGGGACTAAGGGAAAGCTTATGTAACATCATAGTCAAGAGATGAAAGAGTCAAGGCTCATAACATAGATACATATCTTTTCCAACAACACCTCTACTAGATAGATAAGAGCGGGGGCCAAAATAAAGTAATCAAACTCACCCTCATAGTCAAAATAAACAATACAGATTAGTGTCTCAATACATAATAGAAGAATCATAGACTAGGTCCCCGAAGTGGAGGACTCACCAACTAGCTTGAATACCACCGAACTAGCCATGTGGAGGAGAGGAATGATCAACTTGGGCTTTGATCTCTACATGGTGATATCATGTAGGCAAAAGTATGCGTTAGTACATCTGAATGTACTAAGTATGTAGGATGAAATGCAACAATAAGTAGGCATCATAATCAAAATGCATAATATTAAGCAATAGACATAATATACAATATGACATGTATGTTCAATGCTTAAGTAAGACATGCTTAAGTAAATCATGCTTATATAGGATATCATATGTGAAGGAGAAACCAAGCTAGTTGTTCAAGGTATAAACCCCTTGGTGGTTGTGTGGTATAAAGCCCTCACATGGTTTATGGTAATCACACATTCCCAACATAGTGATGAAGTATAAACTCCTTGTATGGTTGATGAGTATAAACCCCCAACATGGTTACCCGGGCTCTTGTCCCACCAGATCGGGTATGGTTTAATACAATACTTTATATAAGATTAATCATATGCTCTAGTGTAAGACTTCATATAGAAATAATCATACACATAAGCTCATTTCATCATCATAACATCATTCACATCATGTCTCATGCTTTGGACCTTCAACTACTCAAGAAACCATATCTGGACATTTTATCAAACACTTGGCGGGTGTGTAATGGGGGTGTAAGACCATGAAATTTAGAGATGAAATCATGTAAGAAAATCCATTGTAAAACTATCAATCAATACCTTGCAACACCCTCAAGCAATATACACCAAAATTCCTCATCAAATCTTACAACAGATCCAAGATTTATATTTCAAAATGTAGAAAAATAATCACAACTTTACATAGCTTTAACATAGTTCATAGAATGTTCATAATAGTAAACTCATTTGTAAAATCAACTTTAAATCATGCAAATTGAGTAAAGTGGGGATTAGGGCAACATGGGTGGAAGAACTCGATGGCTAAAACCTATATACCTTGACTTTGAAGGGATTCTTGAAGAAGATTTGAAATGGAGGCTTGAAGCTTGAATGAAATCCTTGGATCTGGATGAGTTTTGAGATTCTTGAATGTTGAGGAGGACTTGGGGCATGACTTCATTTCTTTGAATTCCAACAAGACTTCTTGAAAACTTTGAGAATGGGTGGAGAATTTGATGAAGATAAGAGAGGATTTTGAGAGGTTCTTGGTTGGTTTTAAGGGCTCAAAATGGCTAGACAATGAGGGTTTTTCATTTAGATAGGTATAAGGGGATTACCCAATTTCCCGGAAGTGAAAAAAGAGCAAACTTCAGAACTTTTTGAACTGGTCCGCGTCAGGTCCGTGTCGCAAACCCATCATGGACAACTACTGTTTTTGCAAAGTTTCACCAAAAATTATTTTTCTTGGCATGGACAAGGTATACCTTGTAGGGTATCTACTTTTTTTTTGCGAAGTAAAACCAAAAATTATTTTTCTTGGCACGAACAAAGTATACCTTGTAAGTACTCATTTTCTAGCTCAATTTTGTCCTCTGAACAAGAATATGTAGTCGAATTTGTGAAATTCTGAATGAATTTTGAGATATTGAATAAAAATGCATCATAGGGTCTTTCTGAGCTACATGGAAGGATGTTCAAATATTATCGATTTAACATATGAGGGAATTGTGATTTTGGGGACATTCCTAGGCAAGTGTAGGGTGTTACAATGTCAAAGAAACGTATATGAGAATAGTAATCATGAAGAAATTGGCCCTAACAAGAATGCAACAACACATTTAAAACACCATTTTCAAAATATCAACATAATTATCAAAAATCGTCATGAACTTGTTGACATAAACATGGATGTATGCAAATGACATAGGGGCTGAAACATAAGACTTGAAATCGCATGAAGTGGTTTAACATGTTATCATAAGCTTGAATAGAATGAAATAGGTACGGATATCGCCTTTCCATGCCCGCTTCGACTCCCCGAGAGACACTTTTGACTTGACGATTCTTCCAAAGGGCCTTGACAGACACTACATCCTTATCAGTCAACTTAACCACTCATCCATCCAACACCTCCACCAGGACCTCCTTCTAAGACAACTTATCCTCAACCTCACCCATAACTTCAAAGAGATCTATAGCACTAGAGTCACCAATATATCCACCCAACCTAGAAGCATGACGAACCGGATAGACCATACCCCTACCATAAGCAATTCTCAAACATAGGCAACCTTACCAACCTCCCTTTACACTCTATAAGGACTCACAATGACTTCTAATCTAACCAACTGATGGACCCCACTAGTCTCCTTCTTACCACCACCAACAACACATGGTAGGCCACCTAAAGCACCAACCACAATATTAGCCTTAGTGGGGAAAAATAATGCACACCCATTTCATAATCCTTAAGAACTCAAACCATTTCTTGCTATCCACAATGCACACCTACCATACTTAGTAAACAACCTCTCATTTCCCAAGGCTTGCAACACTACCCCCAAATGATTCACAAGCTCTAAATAAATCAATACCTCATCATGTAATGGGGGTGTTTCCCAAGGCTTGCAACACTACCCCCAAATGATTCACAAGCTCTAAATAAATCAATACCTCATCACTAAAGACCACCACAAACATACCAAGTTGGGGTTTTAAGACCCTATTCATGAAACCCAATAGACATAACTGGTGCACAAGACAACCTTACAATCCACCAATGATCAAAATGTTCATTCCTTGTTCAAAAGGGCACTTAGGTATATCACCTACCCTCCTCCACACTTGAGAACAAAACCTGAACCTCAAATCAACCTTAGTGAAGTGACTACCCCATTAGAGTTGACTAAATAGATTGACCACTCTTAACTATCATATTACAACCTTACGGGTTCTACACTCATTGGAAGCATGTTATGCCAGTAGCCCGAACTACCACAAGACCTCCAATCCATCAGGCTAAGTTCAACTAAGATCACAAGAAAAGGCTCTATGCAACAATAGGATGGGGTAACCCTTGTAGACCCCCCCCCCTCAATACATTGGTGCTAAGTCATCATTCCCCATGAATACTTATAACATACATATACATACTTTCAAAGAGGAAATAGTTATTATTCTTTCCGAATCATTTCATGCACAATTGGGCTTAAAAGCCAAACACCATTCATAATAATTCATACTTAGGCTCAAATGAAAATCATAATTTCATTGTCATAATATTCATGCATAAGAATAGCCCATCCATACACAAAATAGTGCAAGCACCCAAATATTCCATAAGACAAAAACCAATGACATATGTGTGATCACAATATTGTCATAACCAATCTTTTATGAAAATCATACCATAAAACGAAATTAGGCTTACCCATAACAAAATTTTTCAAAATAATCTGTGCACATGAATGCATATGCTATGAACAATGAGGAAATGACATGGGTAATTAGATTGGAACGAATCAAGGATCAACCCATATACACATGAATCCTACAAGCACCAAGGAATAACATAAGAAATACCAACTCCCAGACCTATCAAATCACCCTACTCAAAACTTTGGTCACAACATGGCCTTACTTAGGGTCAACTAAGTCAAAAGAGTAACAATAGAAGAGAACCTACTCACAATCTCCGGTAATAGCCCATTAAACCCAAGAGGCTCCTAACACCCAAGAAAGTCAAGGTCTAGGCTAACACCTAATTGCCTTTATCATACTAGCATCCACCTTAATACCCTCACTCGGCACCACACACCCTAGGAAGGCAACCTCTTACCGCCAAAATTCTCATCTCTTCTACTTATCACCCAACCTTTTTCCTTGAACTTTTAGTATTACCCTCAAATGGTTCACGTGCACTACCTTATTAGGGAACGAACCATATTATCATCACTAAAACCATCATAATCCTATTAGAGTGGGGACTAAAGATCTTACTTCTGAGACTTATAGGCATAACCGGTGTAGTAGTCCAACCAAAAGACACTACCCCAAATCCAAATTATTAAAAAGGGACATTTAAGGCCTCATCTACCATCCACAACAATTCTTATCAAAACAACTTAGGTTCAACACCTCCAATTCTCACAAGATGATAAAAAGCAACCCCTTAGAGACCAATTGTATCTTAAGACATGTAATGGACCTAACTCCCTTGCTACCATTTAACAACCTCCCGCTCAAAGATGAACTCATTAGGGATTTGGGATCTAACTCTATGGGTCCTATTATCTATGAAGACACAACATGCAAGCAATTATTCCATCCTTAGCATGATATCAAAATCCACCACACCAACTCCAACAAGCCGCAAGCATGACCAAGTGTAATACGAACACGGATCAATACCTATGAACCTTCAATA